>SZWC01004340.1:60150-86852 GCA_023375785.1 Penium margaritaceum
GAGCCCCTTGGCACCGCGGAGACTCTTCCAGCCCTCCATCCCACTGGGCACCAGCTTGCCCGACGTTTCAATCCCACCATCCGCAGCTGGACGCTTGAGGAAATCGCGCCACATCTTCCCCCCCGCTCTTCACTACCACAATCACGCCGGACTCCCTCTGCTGCGGCGGCTACAACCGCCCCTCCGACGCCGTCTCCCGCACCCTCTGCCTCCCCTCTTCTTGATACTCGCCATCCCCTTTCCTTGGTTGACTTCCTCCTCCACTCGCCTGCGTCTAAGGGGCGTCTCCAGGACCTCTTTTCCTCCGTAAACCCCTCTCTCTCTCCCGCCGGCATCCACCTCTCTTGCACCTTCACCCATGATGCAGGTGTCCGCATGGTGGCCCATGCCATCGCTACGGCACACTCTCGCGTCCGGGAGGATTCCCGCCGCGCGCCATGCACGTGGGCCCCTGCACCACTGATACCCGGTCCAACGACACCCGCTGAAGTCCACGTGGCATGGTGCCACGTCTGGGTTTGTGGCCGCAAATTCATAGCCATCGTGGACACCGGCGCCACCCATAGCACCATCACGCTGCGGATGGCTCGCACCTTACGAGTGGACCACCTCATCACACCTACTCGACTCCGCTTCTCCATATCCACCGGAGCCATCGATGCACCCATCAGTCAGATCGTAGCCCTCCCCATCCAGGTCGCCAATGCGCATGCACTGCACACCGTACAAGTGTGCGATGTCCGCACATATGACATGCTCCTCGCAGTCGACTGGCTCGCGCCGCGCCAAGCGGATGTATTGCTCCGCGCCGGCATCCTCAGTCTCATTTCCGTCTCCGGCATTGGATCGTTTACCCCACTCTTTTCCTTAGCTCGTCCGTCCTCTGATCCACTTCCCATGGTTCTCACGCCACCGACCTCTGGCACTCGGTTCACTCTCCGCATCACACGAAGCTCGGGGGTAAACCGCGGAACTGCCTCTGCCATGGCTCGTCCGTCCAGCGCGGAGTCCGCGCATGCAAACCGGGGGGGTGGTGGCATTGCAAGGCGAGCTACCCGGCGGCAGAATGCAAACCGAGCCGTAGCCGGAATGAGACACTCCGCACCACCCGTGACGGCAGCCTCACCTGGGGCATCTCAGGCCCCCCGGGACCCTTCCGCGCCCCCGGCAGTAGCAGCAGCAGTAACTTCACCTGAAGCACCTCCAACTTTGGGCCATCCTGCATCACTTGGGGCATCTCCGGCTGCCCGGGGCCCTTCCGCGCCACCTGGAACATCCCCGGCTCCTCAAACATCCTCCACGTCGCCTGGGACACCTGTGGCCCCACGGGGTCCCCCTGCACCCTCGACGATAGTAGCGGCAACCTCACCTGGAATAGCCCCGACATCGGATCCTTCCGCACCCCCAACAACGGCAGCATCAACGGTCTCACCTGGAGTAACTCCAGTACCAGGCTCCACCGCACCACCCACGGCAACAACCCCAGCACCGTCACTAGGAGCACCTCCGACGCTGGTCCCTCCCGCATTGCCGGCACTAACCGCATCCGCAGGCGCACCACCGCCCCCTGGCCCCTTTGTGCCAGCAGCGCACTCTTCCTCCCCACCAGCCTCGCGAGACAAGCCGGCGCACGGCACAGCACATCCCGCACTCAGTGCAGGAACGATAATGGAAGGTGCGCGGATCTACCTGGAAGAGAGCTCCGGAGATAGCGGAAATCAGCCCAGGGCAAACCAGCTACTGGACGTGGTCTGCAGTGTTATTATGCACCTGCAGGATGAGCTCCCGGAGGGAATCCGTGCGGACATGGGGGACTCCTTCTATAACAATGCATGGCAGGTAGCTTTGAAAGGCGCGGCCAAGACTGCACTGGCACTGAACCAGCGCGGACGACAAGATCAACTGCTAGAAACAGCAGGTGCGGAGCGACTCATCTCGGCGCTTCGCAACATCCTCTATCTTCGACCGAGCAGTGGAATGACAGGTGTGGCAGCATTTCTTGACAAAGAACAACCAGAAGGCGCGATGAACACTGCCCGCGAATGGTGGCTCCTGGTCCGCAACGACCAGAACGCGGACCCCACCCAACGCTACGTGCATCTGCTTGAGGAACGTGCCCGGGCACTCACTCTCTACCATGCCCACCAGATGCCTACGGGAATGATGGAGGCACCAGACCGGAAAACCGCGGCAACAGTCTGGAGGTGGGGATACCTGATCGGGCTGGTCACTACCAGATGGGGAGCACAGTATACAGCGGCGGAACTTGCAAGCATCACTAATGCGGAGATGCGATACGAGAATTGGTATGCCGCCATCAGTGAGTGCTGGCAGCTCACGTTGGATGGAGCTCTGCGGCAGCAGATAGTAGCCGCAGTAGCACAAGGACTCTGGAAGACACTATCAGGAGTGGGCACCCAGCTAACGGAAGAGGCCGCAAAGCACTGGGCCCGGGAAGCAGCTGAAGTGTGTCGGGAAGAGAAGAGCCGCATTATCATGGAAATAGAGGAGGCTCAGGAATACCTCCGCGATTCTCCTCAGCTCGTGCAGACAAGGGGTAAGCTACAGGCTGTCTGGCAGTAGAGGGCGGAAGAAGAAAAGCAAGAAGCGGAGGCAGCTGCAACACAGGTTGTCGCGGAGCTGGAGACAGAGCTGGAGGAGGCAAGAGCGGCAGTAGAGGCCGTAGTGGCAGAAACAGAAGATACGGGGCGAGGCGTGGGGGAGGCGGTGAGGCCAACGACGGAACAAGTGACAGGAGAACAGGCAGCGGAGCAACAAGGAACGGTCCAAGCGGCAGGCAGAAGTCAGGGACAGGATGTGCGTGCGCAAGTGAGACCGGCTGGAGCCAGGTGGACAACATGGAAGGGTGTTTCCCGACGTGCCTTGTCAAAGGCTCTGCGGGATAAACAGGCCAGGCTTCAGAAGGTGGCCAGGCAAGCTGCGGCGTCAGCAATCGCCAGCAGACAGGCTGCCCCACACCAAGCGGCCTCGATCAGCGCCGTAGCCACCCCCAGGAAGAAGCCAACCGCGGAAACAAAGGCCCCCTCCGCGGACACCACACCGACATCCCGCCGACCAGGACAAGAAAAGCGAACCATCGAGGATAGCACCATTGGTGCACCCGCTGCTAAGCGCAGAAAGCAGCACCGCTTCGCTCAGGACACACCGCAAAACATCGTCCCAGTGCAGCTCGTGCAAGCCCAGCGGGACGCGGCCCAAACCATGGAGTTGCTCATGGCAGTATTCCGCAATGTCCCAATGCCCGCTGGCTCGATTCCAGCTCACTTGCAACCCCTACTGGGAGGCACCGGTACAGCAACACACCAAGAGAAAGGGACTGGGGAAAGCACCGCGGTTCCTGAGACCAAAGAGAGGACCGCGGGGGTGGTGATCTCCGCGCTGCGTGAATCACCAGAGCCCGACAAAGAACAGCCTATCGCAAGGGGGCCAGGTCTATTGCGACTCCAAGAGACAGCGGCGGGACAAAAGCCAGGGGCGGAGACAGGCGAGGTCCGCGGAGCACGGGGTCGGCGGCATACGGCACCACTAGAGGTGGGGCTATGCGGCCAGTGGAACAAAGGGGAACTACGCACGGTGGGAATCCTGCGGCTCTTCTCAGTACCAGACAGCTGGGACAGAGAGCCACCCGCGTATGATGAAGAGAATCAATGGCGCCTGCAGGCAATGAAGGCGGAGCAGGATGCAAGGCGAGCCCAGGGGTTGCCAGCGCTACAGAAGGAGAAGAAGAGGAAGGCAGGGGAGGCCGCCGCGGAAAAGACAGGAAAAAAGGGACCCGTTGAAACACAGGATTGGCGGATCTGGCAGACCACTCACATCTTGCTCCGCGCCACAACCAAGGAGCAACAGAAAAGCGGAGGCGGACAAGGTGTTAAAGACCTTGGGCGTCCAGATGGGGGTGGAATACGACCGGCGGAAGAAGGATGACCTCGCCCGCCTCTGTGAGTAGTATGCATGGGAGGGCGGTCGCCTCTCGCGGACCACGCCACACATCCTGTGGGTGCCTCTGCCCACCATGCAAAGAGGGGTGGTCGAGGCCTACCACCGTCACCACCATTCCAGTGTGCAGGCACTGAAGGAGCGGTTATCCCCCATCCTGCATGTGCCAGACCTTCTGGCAATCATAAAGGAGGTGGTGCAACACTGCACGCCATGTGAGTGACACCGAAAAGTTACGCCGTGGAACATGTCCCTCTACTTGCCCTCTCCTATCGGCGAACCCTTGGATCGTATCATCATTGACTTCCATGGGCCACGCCCTCACCGCGCTCAAGGGGAGCGGTACTGGATTGAAGCAGTGGATCACTTTACCAAGTACGTGTGGGTCATGGCCGTCCCCGACAAGTCCTCAGAGTGGGCAGCCCGTTTCATCCGGGAGGAGATCTTCTACCGCATTGGCGGTTGCCGTGTGGTGCACAGCGACAATGGCACAGAGTTCGCAGGGGCATTCCGCGAGGAACTCTCGGAGTGGGGCGTGCAGCACGTGCACTCCGGGCGGTATCGCCCCCAGTCTCAGGGGCAAGTCGAGCAGCTGCACGAAGTCCTGGAGCGGGCAGTGGCCACCGCGGAAGAGAGAGACTGGGGGGAAACCCTCAAGAAAACCGCCCACTTCCTCAACATCACCCCCAGCCTCGCCACATCGTTCTCGCCCCACGCCCTCCTCTTCGGACAGCCTCCGCGCCCGGCACTAGGCATGCTGCAACCACCACTGCAGATGCCACTAGACCCGGAGCAGCAGCAGGATGGCCGATCAGAGGAGGAACGAGAGATGGCGAAAGATAAGGAAGTGCAGGAGTGGTACCGAGCACGATGCCAGAAAACATCAGCAGTAAGAGCAGAGGCACGACTCCGCGCCTCTGTCTCGGCCTGGCGCGGATGCGACGCTGCCAACCGACGCCTCAACCATGGGCCAATCAGGGAAGGGAACCTGGTCTACCTCCGCCCATTCCCAGGCGCGGGACGTGAAGCAGAGAAGGCACGCGAGGTGTACCGNTGCAGTAAGAGCAGAGGCACGACTCCGCGCCTCTGTCTCGGCCTGGCGCGGATGCGACGCTGCCAACCGACGCCTCAACCATGGGCCAATCAGGGAAGGGAACCTGGTCTACCTCCGCCCATTCCCAGGCGCGGGACGTGAAGCAGAGAAGGCACGCGAGGTGTACCGCGTGGCTGCCGTGGACGCGGGACATGTTTGGTTGGAAGGGCCAGATGAGTTCAGTGAGCGGAGCTACCCGGCCACCGAGTTCGTCCTGCTGCCCCCGGCCTGGCAGACACACATACCAGGAATGGGTGGGGAGCTTCCCCCACTCAAGCAATGCAAGGGCTCAAGGGGATGGCGGGCGGAGGAGGTGTTGGAGCGGTGTGAGGCTCAGGTGTCGGAGCAAGAGGAGGCATGGAGCCAAGAACCTGAGGAAGATGAACCAACGGATGGCTCCGATGTTCAGGAGGTATCCGCTGGGGAAGTACAGGCGGGGCAAAGGCGACAAAGGGAGGAGCAAGGAGGCCAGCAGCAGCAGGAACATCCGGAATGACCGGAGCAATCAGGGTCACAACGAACGGGCAGCGGCGAGGAAACCCCTAGGACACCCGCTGCTACTCCGCGGAGAAGCGCACCCATGAGCCCCCGCGACTTGGCCACCTACACAGGCCCCTGCACGGTGTGCAAGGAAAACTTGCCGGAGGCATCACTCTTGAAGGTCTTCTGCTGCGTCTGTGGCCAGCCAGCGCACCAGGGGCTGGCCAAGAGCTGCATTAGGCTAAACCGCACGTGTCTGAACTGCCTCAAGGAGGGTCAGGAGAAGGGAGCGGAGCAGAAGAAGAAGGGAGGTGACGGGGCCGGCCCGGGCTCAGGAGGAGGGGAGGCACGCGGAAGATGGGATCCAGAGGAAGAGGAGGAGGAGGAAGAGAAAGAGGAAGAGCAGGCAGGGACAC
Organism: Penium margaritaceum; assembly: GCA_023375785.1. Classification (NCBI taxonomy): domain Eukaryota; kingdom Viridiplantae; phylum Streptophyta; class Zygnematophyceae; order Desmidiales; family Peniaceae; genus Penium; species Penium margaritaceum. Next base: position 66,097 of record SZWC01004340.1, read on the forward strand.
GGCAAGGACCCCGCACGGTCTCAGGCACAACCATGCGGCGATGGCAGAAGGAGGGACGGGTGGCAGCAGCGGAACAGGCCAAGAAGGAGAAGGAAAGCAAAACATGCACCCAATGTGGGCACCACTGGGGCAGGACGGTGCAGGACTGTGAAGGATGTCACCAGAAAATATGTCACAGGTGCCTGGAACAGCTGCGGAATGAAAAAGGGGCGTACGGCGGACCGAAGAAGTGCAGGCGGTGTCACCGAGAAGCGGAATATCAGCAGGGAACACGGAAGCCACCACGGGTAACCGCGGAGGGGGAAGAATTGGACTCGGAAGACGAGGAAGACTCGCTCAGAGCAACCGCAGAGAGCTGCCCCACCTGTGTCAAGGCGGTCAGCAAGGGTGAGCATTGCCGTCAATGCAACAGGCTGGCCCACCAAGGTTGCCTGGTTACAGACAGCTCGGCTTGGGCGGGACAGTGCCACAAGTGTGTAGGGATTGCCGCCGTGGAGGAAGGGGCTGCACTGTCCTATGATGAAGACACCTTGGCTCCAGTCTGCGGGGCATGCGCGGAGGATTTGACAGAGTTCAGCAAGCCGCGCGAAATGTGCAAGACAATGTGCCACCTGTAGTGTGGGGTGCGCGGAAAGGAGGGCATTTGGACCTGCAGTGGTTGTCGCGGCAAGACACGGAAGATCAAGTGGAAGTTCTCCAACAAACGCACCTGCACCGGAGACAACTGCGACGGACGGCTCGAAGGGATAGTCTATCGCTACGAGCACTGCGGAAGAATTGCACATGAGCACTGCACCGCGGAGGTGGGGCGGAGCAACGAGGGCAAGAAGGTTTACCGGTGCTCAAGCTGCAAGAAATACGAGCGCGCACCACACTGCTCCTCATACAAGAAGCTGGTCACCGCGCCCACGATGGAAGCACGGTGCGAAGGGTGCAGACTCTTCGTCCACGATGAGTGCACAGAGAGGCTCCAGAGGAAGGGAGGAACCGTGGAGAAGTACTGCAGACCGTGCCAGGAACAGAACCGTCCCAGGCCCCGCAAACACTTCAAGCGGATAACTCGCTAAAAGACTCTGGGGCAGAGTCTTGCGAAAAGGGGGGGTTGGGGGCATCAGTGTCAAGCACACTTCCACCGCAGCTCCACGGGGAAGATCCATCCATGGAGAAAGCATGGGCAGGCTTAGATCCGCGCACAAAACGCTGGCTCCCGCGGACGCGGTTGAGCGAGGGTTAGCACGGAGTCCAGGGGCGAGGAGGACCAGGATGTCTACAGGAGAGCCACCGCAGGTCAGCACAACCACCTGCAGCAGTTCCCCCAACTCAAGTGCTTGTGACGGAGGGAGAAAGAGGCGGGAAACGGTGGCGGGAAATCCGCGGTACAAGGAGAACAGGGACAAGCTGCAGCAAGACCCGCAATCACTGACAGGGTGCAGATGGGTCAGCGGAAGGGTCAAGCAATCAAGGGAGAGAACATCCAATCAGCATGAGTGATCGTGCATCAATCACGGAGCAGCCCCTGGAGACGAACCGCAGAGGACGAAGATTCAAGGAAGAACACAAAGAACCACGTACATGAGCCGCGGATGAAGAAAATGATCAATAGAGGATGTGTTGTGTGGGTGGGTGACCGAGGACGAGACCCGCAGTGCGTAGCCGCACCGCGTGGAGTCCAAGTAAGAGGAAGATAGGATACTGTAAGAGGGATGAGACCGACGGCATGTAGACACACCGTGCGGAGTCCCAAGTTCCAACTCAGTCTTGCATGTATTCCTGAGCAGTACTCCGCATTCACGTACTTTGCCAAATTCATCCAAGACATTCAACCACTCCCGTTGCTCTCCGTCCCGCTGCTCCTGTGTTCTCCTTGGAGTCCTGTCAGCGGATTGCGGACTTGCGTACGCGAGGAACCGAAAGTCCGAGTGAAGTGAACTGCCGGCGATGTCTTCACTTGCACACGTCCGCGGAACAAGGGTTCCGCGGAGAGGAGCTGGAAGCCACTCGATGGCGGCTCCCATGTGGCAAGGAGTGGTCCGCGGAGTGTCATTCATCGGTGAGGTTTGTGCACCGAGGTTCAGGTCTTCAGTCCGCAGAACTGCCCGTAGCTAGGGGTGGGGAACCTGTGATGCTGCTACCTATCTGAGTAGAGCGGTGGTAATAGCAAGAAGTGCATAATCCGCGGATTACGCGCGGAATCAAGCCTGCGCGGAGAAAGTTAGAGGCGCGGAAAAATTGGGGGCATCAGGCGGCCAATGCTAATCTCTGGGAGAAGGTCATGTGGGAGAAGCTTACCGCTCTCGATGAACATGGGGTCTTTGAGCAGGTCACAAGCTAATTTGGCTTGTTAGTTTCTCCGGCAAGAGCTGAAGCTTGATGGCAAGGGTGACACGTACAAAGCTAGACTCACTACCAAGGGATTCTCTCAGATTCTAGGCATTGACTTTGATGAGATGTTCAACCCCGTCGGGCAGTACACCATCGCACGTGCTCACTTGAGCCTGGTCGCCCAGCATGAATGGGAGCTGGAACAGATGGAAGTCAACAATGCGTCCTTAAATAAATGGTTGGATAAGGAGATCTACATGGTACAGCCTTCGGTTTCACTAACGCTAAAAACAAGGTTTTGCAACTGCGTAAGGTCCTGTACAGGCTCAAGCAATCGCCCCACTGTTGGAGCATGGAGATCTCCTCCGCTCTTGAGAGAGGTGGCAACCGCCCGAGCACCGTTGACCTAACCTTTTTCTTAGTGCATCCTCAGAGCCCCTCATGGCTACTCTAGTCTATGACGACGACCTCCTTGTCAATTCCCCCATTCCTTCTGCTGTAAAATAAGTGAAGTCTTTATGAATTCAGCATACAAGATGAAGGACCTGAGTCCAACTCGAGTGTTCCTTGGCATGGAGCTGGAGCATAACCGCCAGCGTCGCACACTACACGTGCACAAGATGTCTGTATACACAACCTGGAGGAGCGCTTTGCCTCCTTGTTAACTGACACCCCACTGTGTACACACCAATGACTCCAGCAGGTCAGCGCCTGGTGAGATTGCTTGATTAATCCCAGCTGAGGGAGTTTGTTGACGTCACGGACTAGCTCAGTGTGATCGCGTCCTTGATATACCTCACTACCACCACCCGAGCAGGTCTTGCCTTCTCAGTCAACTTCCTGGCTTGGTTCCCAACATCCCTGTAAGAGACCTCAAGGGCACGCTGCATGTCGTTCTCTATGTGCTTTCTACGTTGCAAAATGGACTTTGCTACATGGACAGCCCTCTGTGGTCGTTGACGGATACACTGAAAGTGACTGGGCTCATGACACAGACACCCGCAGTTGCACTGGCAACATCTTTTTTGCTGGTCGGACTGTTGTTTCCCGTCAATGAAAAATGGGGATGTGTTGCATGCAGCTCCAGTGAGGCAGAATACGTAGGACTTTGAGCAGGTACGTGTGAAAGTGTGTGGTTATCTTGCTTGCTGCACCAGCTTCGTGTGGCCATTCTCTGCATCACACTGCACCATGCAAAAATCAAAGCACCAAGATAATCTTCGATAATGATGGCATGCATCATGTGCACACTAAACACACTAACATTGAGCATCACTTTGTACATGAGCGCATAGCCACTGGAGAAGTTCAGGTTGTCTGAGTCAACACTCGTCAACAACGTACAGAATTTCTCTCTAAAGCCCTTAGAAGTGTGATGTTCAATGCTGCTGTGCATCCTATTGGTTTGCTACGTGCACGTGATGCCCCTGGTTGATGTGCATACTCCATGTCAGTCACTGTCATTGATGCGGCTGTGTGCTGTCTTGTTCTCAGTGGTATGTAGGGTTATGTGAGAGTGTTTCTTGTGACTGTAAGACATGCGAGTGACCTATTGACTCCTTCCATACATACACACCATCATTGCACATGACTAAACTGACATGAAGATCAAGGCGCACATGTGGTGGACCATGGATCGCTGGCATCTCAGCCGGGTGCAAGATTGGCCCGAGCTGCATCATGTCCACTTGTGCCTAAGAGGAGAATTGTTGGTTTCAGCATGGTGTAATTAGCATTCGCTTAGCTAACATTGGAGGGTCACATACAGGGAGACATGCATCCACATATGCTCGTGGTCCATGTGGTTCTCTTGATCTTGACATGCATACCTATGTAGGGATGCTTGTGTTAAGCACCGGGTTGTTGATTCTGCGGAGCCACACTGTCACTTCTTGCGGAGTGTGAGAAAACCGGGCGGACTCACAAGTTGCCCCTACAGCTTGAAAACTCCTATAGCAGTGTTGTTGATGGAGCGTGCGCGAACCCACACTTGTTGCTTAAGCTACCCCCTCAGTCTACTGCACCAGAGCCAAAGTCTGAGAGCTCTCATATTTGTTACTTAAAACTGTGCGCCAGAGTTAGCGCCAGACAACATCTCAAAACTGAAAATTGTTAGCTACTGAGCTAACCACCTGTGGCAGAGAAGGCGCAAAACGGAAAAATCTCACAAGGGTTTTTACACCTTTTTCCTTTGTTGACATGTGTCATGCACCCCAAACTTAATCAGGCGTACAGTTCAACTTCAAGTTTACTAATGCCTTAGCATTACATCTCAAGAAGAGCTCAAATCGTCAATACGCAAGAGAGCATCAAGCAAGGTTTGATTGATCAGCATGCAAGACAAGTCCTTTCATAGCTGTCCGTCCAATCCTAGAACTCAAAATCACATTCCTGGGAAGTGGTCTGAACCAGCCACATCACCCATAGACTTGCACTGTGGGCTTGACACATAAGCATCCTAGTGTCAAGGTGACAGACCAGCCATGTAGTGTCCAAGAAGCTATGGAATTTATTTCTTGGAAGCTTCCATAGCAAACAAGATGTGCATGGGCCAGGATCAAACTCATGACCTCTCACTTGGCCAAATCAACAAGACAGCCAAGGTAACTACTCACCCACATGGTGTACTCACAGGTCATATCTCACATGAGACAGAGCATAATTGAGCCACACTACAACGGATCCAGGGGTCATACCTCCACAAGGGGAAAAGCATTCCTGATCCGTCCTATGACACTGAACAAGGGGCAAAAATCTCTCCCTTCCACCTTGCGTCAGTGAACATAATCATTCCTCATCACATGCGTTGACCATGTTGATACCTTGCCTTCCCGCCTCGTGGAGATCCTTGTCAAGTGGCTTTGTAAACATGTCTGCCCGGTTCAACTTGGTACCGACATACTCGTAGACCCACTGTCTGCTTGTAGACCAAGTCTCCGGCATAGTGGTAGCGGATCTCGATGTGCTTTGTGTGCTTGGACAGGACGGGGTTCTTAGACGTGTCAATTGCACTCATGTTGTCAATCTTGATTACCGTCGTCGTTGCCTGTGGTGCCTTCATCTCAGATAGAAAGCTTCATAGCCACTGCATCTCTTTACACACCTCAGGTAAGGCGATGTACTCAGTTTCAGCTTTGGACAAAGAGACACATTCCTTCTTGCGACTTGCCCAACTGACTGCACCTCCATTCAAGACACACACGAAGCCAGAGGTAGATTTTCTGTCATCAATATTCCCTTCCCAATCAGCATCGGTGAAGCACATGAGACCGAGTGACGTGGATCCAACGATGTCTCCAAACTGGAGCCCCACGTGCCGCGTCCCCTGAAGGTAGCGATGTGCTTAAAAGCATGTCTGTAAAGTGGACCAGGGTTGGCAACAAACCGGCTCACCTGCCCAACATCATGGGTGTCTAGTCGGGTGGCGACCATGGCATACATCAGACTGCCCAATACATATTGATATGGGATGCCCAGCATGCCAGTTTTCTCCGCTTTGTTGGATGGGGACATGGAGGAAGAGAGCTTGCACTCTGAGCTCATGGGTGTACTGGCAGGCTTGCAATCTGCCATGTCGTATCGTTTCAAGATGGAGTCAATGCATTTTTTCTGGTTCAGGCTGATGGTACCTGCTGCTATGTCACGCTTGATGGCGACTCTGGCAGAAGTCAAGAGGGCCCATGTCCGTCATCTCAAATCTTTTACTCAGTTGCCCCTTGAGATGGTCTAGCACCCGCGTTGAAGAAGAGCATAGAATGAGGTCATCAACGTACAAGGCGTCCAACATGGTCCCTTTGTCGCTCTCATGCACCAATGTTGACTTCGTTGTCCGTTGTAGGGCCACTACAACGGCAACGGCACCACGGTCCACATCGATGTAACATCGATGTGGATTTGGGGGAGTGGGGCAACCGGAGACCACCCAGAACACAATCTGGGTGTGGGGGACATCCGGAAGGCCTGGACTCGGTATTTTCTCGAGACTGACATTTTGACCCTCGGCACCTTTTTTTTTGTTTCGTACATGCATCGACCCAGACTACACGTGTGGATGTTAGCCAACTCACCTAAGCCATATCTCCATGCATGCATACTATCTGACAGCAGGGTCCAAGGTGGACCCTGCTACTACGGTATTGGATCATGGTGCTGCCACCTCATACATTGTGAACGAGGCTGCAATTGCCACACAACAAAAAAAAATCCAGACAGCCTGTTTGAGGATGATGCTTGACCCTCCCCCCATCTCTGACTGTGAGGACGTTATGGGGACCCCCCCCCCTCCTCTCCGCTACCGGCTGATGACTGCGCACTTGACGATATNTTTCGTACATGCATCGACCCAGACTACACGTGTGGATGTTAGCCAACTCACCTAAGCCATATCTCCATGCATGCATACTATCTGACAGCAGGGTCCAAGGTGGACCCTGCTACTACGGTATTGGATCATTGTGCTGCCACCTCATACATTGTGAATGAGGCTGCAATTGCCACACAACAAAAAAATCCAGACAGCCTGTCTGAGGATGATGTTTGACCCTCCCCCCATCTCTGACAGTGAGGACGTTATGGGGACCCCCCCCCCNTTGCGGCAGCTGTGCCAAGATTAGCTCTGGCACATGCGACAGGATTCGAAGGAATTTTGGAGAGTCGAACGGCAACATCAAGACCTGCCCCTATCGACCCCCAACTGCACGAGATGCGCTGGGGCTTGACCGTGCAGACCCGCCTCCCGCCGGATGGAAACCGCATTGCGTCAACCTTTACAAGGGCATGGGCGAGGAGTGGGGTACTGCTGATCTCCCAGTGCCATGGATCAAACTGTGGGAGAAGAGGCAGCGCGAACAGGAGGTAGCAGTTGCTGGGTTCACACTTCTCAAAGACAGTGACAATGAGGAGCAGCAGGAAGACCGGCAGCAGAAGCAGCAGCAGCAGCAGCAAGTTTCCCGTGCCTCCCCTTCCACCCATCTGGAAGGGCATGTGCCGCTGCTCGACGTCAGCCGTGCCTCCTCTTTCCGGCAGACCACTCTAGACCAGCACGCGGAGCGCAAGGCGAACGAGAAGTGCCAGCTCTCGATCGTCAAGCTGATGGCCATATCGGCCCTCCCGATCTCTTTCTTCAGAGAGCCGTGAATCATGGATGTTGTGAAAGCTGCAGGCAAGACCACAAACAGTTTCCGCCTCCCTAGCAGGACTACAGTCATCAAGGAGCTACTCCCGGCCCTGGACAGAGAGCTAGCGGAGCTGGACATCCCACTCAAGCAGGCGTGGGACATCTACGGCACCAGTCTTGCCGTGGATGAGTGGAGTGACCAGCAGATCCGCCCAATCTACAACGCAATGGAAGTAAACGCGCAGGGCTCCGTGCACGTTTTCAGCAGAGACGCAAGCGGCATGACCAGGGACGCCGAGTACACAGCCAGCGTCATCGAAGCAGCCATCGAAGAGGTGGGCGTATCGAGGGTCGTTTCTGTCATCTGTGACAACACCAGTACCAACAAGCGTACCTTTGGTGACCTGGCAGCAAAGTACCCAAGCATCTTTTGGCAAGGCTGCTGTGCCCACAACATAGACCTGGTGATGAAGGATGTTGCAAAGTGTGCATGGGGGGCTGGAGTTATTGCAAGGTGTGAGAAAGTGGTCTCATTCTTCAGGAGCAACGAGATGCCCCAATCGTGGCTGAAGGCCAGGACCAATGGGAAGGTCCTGGTCCCACGATGTGACACTCGCTTTGCTTCAGTGTTCACCATGGCCGAGAGAATGTTAGACCAGAAAGAGAACTTGGAGACGTTGGTGGACTCTGACTTGTGGAAACAGCTCGGCAGCAAGAGGGACAGTGGGTACAAGGCCCGTAAGAAGGAGGTTCGCCGCATTGTGAGGCGTAGAGTGTTTTGGCTGCAGGTACGCCAGCTCAAGGACCTCCTGGAGCCTGTTGTGCGGGCACTGAGGGTGGCAGACAGCCCGGATGGGGGTGCAGGTGAGATTTACGAGGTCCTGTTGGGCTGCTGTGAGGAGTTGGCTGCACTGGCTGAGAGAAAGGGGAAAAAGGCAGCAAAAGATACAAAGGTGCATGTGGATTATGTGCTGGGCCGCCTGAACCACCGTTGGTCCACCAACATGGCATGTCCACTGTATGCTGCTGCCAGACGTGTTCATCCGGAACACTTTGGCAACAACCTGTCCGCGGACTATGTGACACTGCAGGCCTGGCAGTCTGTGGCTGATGCTCTGGTTCCTGAGGACAAGCATGATCAGCTGATGAAGGAGATTTCTGCATTTCAGAGGGCTCAAGTCATGGTTGATGTCGACCCAAACGTCTCTGTCACAAAAAATGCCAGGGCAGTTGCTGCTGTTGCAAAATTCAAGTGCCGCACCATGAGTGCAGTTGAATGGCATGTCAATTTCACTGCCTACCTTCCTGTTCTCCGTGACCTTGCCCTAAAAATGTTGTCTCAGCCTTGCTCGTCCTCTGAATGTGAAAGGGCATTCTCTACTCACGAGCTCGTGCACACTGCTAGGAGGAACCGCCTGCTTGTGTTGACACTGGAGCTGCTCGTGAGGTGCAACGTGAGGCTTTGCAAACACTATGGCCGCAATGGCAGGCGTGCAGCAGAGCAGCTCATCAGGGTGGTGGACATAGAGGAAGGGGATGCAAGCGAGCAGGATGGGGACATAGTGGAAGAGGGAGATGAGGTGGAGCAGGGTGATGGTGACAGTGATGAAAGCAGTGGTGACAAGGGACAGGAGGAGGAGGAGGAGGAGTCCACATTTGATGATGAGGTGGTGGAGGTGGAGGCACACATCCGCAGCATGGGAGATGCCCCGGGCCTGCCACATGCCCGCCGTGTTCGCATGCGGGAGAAAGTTTCAGCCACAACTGCATCAGTGCCTACTGAGCAAGGTGGTGGGACTGAGGCAGGGGGAGAGGGTGGTGCAGAAGCCAAGAATGATGAGAACCCAAGTGACAGACCCACCTCAAATACAACAGCAGCAGGATCTACCAGTGGGACCAAGCGTTCAACAACAGCAGCAGGAGTTGGCAATGCAGCTGCTGGATCTAGCCAGAAGCGTCCTGCCCGTGGAAAAAAGTAGTTGGACCGTGATTAGGTCATGGTCCATTTCCTAGTGTCTGCAACTTTCTGACGTGTGTTCTCCATGGAGTTTTTTCTATCAACAGTTTGCTCTGTTCCAGACCTTGCGTGCAATGTGCAATGCTGAGGTGCAATNCCCCCCCCCCCCCACATCGATGTGCCTGTCCCTACCTACAACGATGTACCGTTGTCCACAACGTTGTACCGTTGCCCGAGGTACCGAGGTCAACACTGTCATGCACATACATGCTAGGGTCGTTCTCGTAGCGCATGAAGGACTCATCCGCCATAAATGTATCCATCTCCTGGTACCAAAGTCTTGGTGCTTGTTTAAGCCCACAGAGTACCTTCACCAATCTACACACCGTGCCCTCGGGAGAATCAATCCCCTCTGGAACCTCCATCAGCACCTCCTTGTCAAGTTTGCCATAAAGAAAGGCTGTCTTGACATCCATGTGGTGGACCTCCATGTTCTCGGCAGCAGTAATGGCGAGCATTGACCGGATGGAGACGAACGTCACAACTGGAGCAAAGGTCTCATCGTACTTTCCACCGGGCCGTTGAGAGAACCCCATTGCTACCACCCGTGCCTTGTACTTGTCTATCTTGCCTTCCTATTTCCTTTTTTACTTTAGCACCCACTTGGACCCCACAACGTGAGTCCCGGCAGGTCTGTCCACCAGCACCCATGTCCCATTCTCCTCAATGGAGCTGAGTTCACTGCAAATTGCTTCATCCCACTCTCATTTTTCAGGCCGTGTGAGTGCCTCTGCGACAGACGTTGGCTCTTCTTGAGCCATGAATGAATAGTTGAAGCCTGTCCATTCACCTCTATCTGTGTCGTGATGCTGCCGAGGTACTTTGAGGCGTGAACTACTCCTTGGACTTGCAGGCTGTTGCTGTTGATGCAGAGGCTGGAAGTCTACTTCATCGTTGATGATGGGAGAGGACTCATCCTCATAGTGAGGAGGATCAGACATTGGAATCAGAGTCTGATTCCTCCGAGTCATCTTCATCAGCTCCTCTCCCTATTGCAGCACCTAGCTCATGCCATTGTGCTGGTACTTCGTCTCCCTTGACAAGGAGAGTGAGCCACTCTCCCTGTTTTGTAGTGTTCTCGAGTTTGAGAAGCTCTCCCTTTTTTGCAGACATTTCGTGGAAAGCCACGTCTTTGCTGCGGATGACCTTCTTGGCCCCTTGGTCCCACAGTCTATATGTGTTGTGGGAGGTGTCATAGCCGATGAAAATGCACTTTTGTGCTCTTGCATCAAGCTTTCCAAGGCCCTCACCGGCTTGGACCTTGGCAAAGCTGGTGCAACAGAACACCTTGAGGTGGGAGGCGTCCGGCTTCTTGCCTGACCATGCTTCTTGAGGCGTCTTCAGCTGCTGTGTCTTCTTCTTCTTGCCTCTCCTTCGCAAAGCTGCTGCAGGTGTTAAGTTCACAAGGTAGGTAACCGTACGTGCTGCTTCAGCCGAGAACCTTGGAGGCAGCTCGGCGTCAAAGAGCCAGCACCTTGTCATGCCCAGGTTGGTCTGGTTCATCCTCTCTGCTGCGCCGTTGCTTTCAGGTGAATAGGGGGTAGTTTTCTGGTGTTCGATGCCATGGAACTTGAGCGACTCCCTACAGGCTTCGTACTCTCCCGCATTGTCTGTCATGTATGCCTTCACCTTCTTTCCACTCAGTTACTCAACCATAGGATCAAAGGCCTACAGATTCTCCTTCACCTTGCTTTTCTTTTTGAGAAAGTACATCCAGACTTTGCGACTGCTGTCATCGATGCATGTGATGAGATATCTGTTGCCTCCATTTGACGGTATGCGAAAGGGACCACACACGTCAAAGTGGACGAGGTCAAGGGGTGCAAGAGCACGCGCACCATTGCGCTTGAAGGGTTTCCTTTTCGCCTTGCCTTGAAGGCATGGCTCACACATGATCCCGGCTCCCTCTGCCTCATCACCTAGCTCCATCCAACGCAGTAGCTCCTGCTTTCCCATGAGCTCCAATGTGCAATGAGCCACGTGCCCAAAGTGCTTGTGCCACAGGTTCTCGAAGGATGTGCACAGGCTAGAATGAACAGCCTCGGTGGTTGCATTTGCTTGCAGGTTTATTGCCAAATCGTCTACTGCCAATGCTTGTGGCGCTCCAACATGTCCTTCCTCATCTGAATCTACATCACCGCTCTCCTCATCATCACTCTTGGCCGAAGATTTAGCCATTGGAGTTGTCATTTTGGTTTGCTAGACATAGAGTCCATCAACATGAGGAACTTGTGTGACAACCGTCTTGGCAGAGTAGGAGATGGTGATGTCCTTGGTAGGGACTATCACCGCTTCCTTCTCTGTAAAGACCAATGTCATGCCATGGTCAGTTATCTTAGAGACTGAGAGCAGGCTGGCTGTGAAGGAGGGCAAGTAAACCACCCCCTCCAGCTTGAGGCCGGAATCTCCACCGTTGAAACCCACTGTGACAAGTTTGTCACAAATCTCCTCAGCTGTCTCAACCTTGCTGTTGGCAACTCTGAAGTCCTTGTTGCATGGAGCAGAAGAGATGAAGTCTCTCTTCTCGTAAGTGGTGTGCTCGTTCGTGCCCGAGTCAAGGCCGTAGGCTACTTTTCTAAGTGTCGCCCTCCCTTTGTTGGAGGCACACTCAACCATCAAGCTTGTAGAATCCTTCCCACCATTTCCCCCTAGCCATTCATCCCCGTCTCCTCCCTCTCTCTTGGGTGCACAGCACAATCAAGCCCAGTGTCCCACCTTGCCACAGTTATGGTAGTTTTCTTGGTGCTTTGCACCCCTTCCATTGTTGCTACTGCTGTTGCTTCCCTTGTATCCGGAGTGGGAGGTATTGCGGAAGTTGCCGCTCCTCCGTGAGGCAAAGGCAGCAAAGTTTGCTTCACTACTGCTCCAACCCATGGCTTCATTCTGCAAATACTTGGAGATGGTGGTGTAGGAAACTAGATCTTCAGTCCACCCTCCAATCACTGTTATCAAGGGGGCCCGACTTTATGGCAGCATCATCAGAAAGATGATGGCCTGTATACCAGATTTTAGGTCCAACCCCATGTTGGTTTGTTGCAAGAGCGTCTCAAACTTCTTCATAAAGGCGAAGACATCCTCCATTCCACCAGGCCTCATGCTAATGAGGTTTTGTAGAATGAAGAGACGGTTGACAAGTGAGGAGGACTGAAACGCCTTGCCGAGTTTGGCGTATGCCGCGGCTGCCACTGTACAACCGCTGATGTTTGAAAGAACTGAGGGTTACATGGAGGACACAAGAATGGCAAGAGCCTTTTTGTTGAGCTTAACCCATACCACAAGGTCAGCACCCTCTTCCTTTGGTGCAAGGATAGTTTTGTCAAAACATCCTCGCAGATCTCTGTCATCCATGATGATCTCAAACTGCCACTTCCAGAGTGTAAACCCCTCTCCATCTCAAACTTGAGGATGGGTGAATGATTCCCTGGTTCCCTTGTCCGTGCCATTCCTACAACTACAATTGCTACAGCTTCTGTACCTGTTGTTGATGTCAATGTACCTGTGTTTAAGGTCGATGTAGGCTGTTGGTGAGAAGAGGTAGCTGTTTTTCCTGTTCACGTTGGCCATTGCAAGCAGATGTAGGCTGATGTAGGCTGATGTAGGCTGATGTCAGCTCCCAAGGTGGAAAGGTGCTGATGTGTTGCATTTCCCCCCGGCTGATGAATGACCTACAAACAGAGAAGTTGGGTGAGAGCGAAGGCGCTCTCACTGCTTGTGAATTTAGCAGTTGCGTGCGTAAAGCTTCTCTAACCAGAGGAGTGGGCCCATAACCCTTTGTTAGCTATTGAGCTGACCACCTTTGGCAGAGAAGCCACAAAACCGAAAAAGCTCACAAAGGTTTTCACACCTTCATCCTTTGCTGACATGTGTCATGCACCCCAACCTAAATCAGACATACACTTCACCTTCAAGATTACTAATGCCTTAGCATTGCATCTCAAGAACAGCTCAAGTCGACAATACGCAAGAGAGCATCAAGCAAGGGTTGATTGATCAACTTGCAAGACAAGTCCTTTTATAGCTGTTTGTCCAGTCCTAGAACTCAAAAGCACATTCCTAGGAAGTGGCCTGAACCAGCCACATCACCAATAGAGTTGCACTGTGGGCTTGACACATAAGCATCATAGTGTCAAGGTGGCAGACCATGTAGCGTCCAAGAAGCAACGGACTTTCTTTATTGGAAGCTTCTATAGCAAACAAGATGTGCATGGGGCCAGGATAGAACTCATGACCTCTCACTTGGCAAATTCAAAAAAATGGCCAAGGTAACTACTCACCCACATGGTGTACTAACAGGTCAAATCTCACATGAGACAGAGCATAGTTGAGTCACACTAGAACGGATCCAGGGGTCATACCTCCACAAGAGGCAGAGCATTTGTGCTCTGTCCTACAACACTGAAGAAGGGGGAAAATCATTCAACAAAAATGACTAACTAAGAACTGAGAATAAGCAACAATGAGAGACCCCTCCAAATTCTAGCTCCCCCCCCGCTCTGTAGAGCTTGTTACTCAGTTTCTAAGCCAATCAGAAAACAGACCTATTTTTTGGCAGGGAGAGTTTTCTTGGTGAGCCCTGCCTTACGGCCAACAGCCCAAAACCCGGGTGTCGTCTGTTTTCCCTGAAAAGTGGACAATGACATAATGTGAATGCTACAAACACAGTCGTGCAGTCAGAATCAGCTAGAAAAAATAGAAGTGAGGAGATACGGCTGCCTGAACCCAGGCAGCGTCTGAGCTAATCCCCAGTACCAACAACGACCAAAAATCATGAAACTTAGACCCTAGGCATAACATGGTGCTGCGAACGCAATAGTGCAGTCAGACATGGCGCTGGACGTGTGCGGACAGCAGATGCAGTGACAATGACTGCTGGCAGCACAACTTCCGAGGAGGTCTGCCAATGGAGCTGAGAACATTGGAGGGAGAAGGCTCCAAGAAACTACGTGTAGGCCTCAGTGTGCGTCAGCTCCACCAGATAACACTCCAGCAGGGATGCGTTTTGCCGTCAGTCATCTTCACGCCGATGTACACAAGCCAGGAGGACAAAACAGAGTACAAATGAGAGAAGTGTGAAAAACCCAACACTCCCCCATGACTCACAGGCGTAGTGCAAATAGGCGCGTATAAAGCGTAGATACCAAGCAGGCAGGTAGAGAGAGAGAACTTCATGGGCGTACACTGACCGCACTCATAGCCTTCCTGAACGAGTCACGCTTCAATGCTTCAGTGGTGAAGAAGTCAGCCAACTACCGTGTTGTCTCAACCCACACAATGTTGATGCTGCAGTCATGCAACAACGAATGCACATAGTGATACTCGACATTGATGTGCTTTGTGTGAGTGTGATGCACACTGTCATTGTCAGCAATGGCCATGGGACTCTCATTGTCACGATCTAGCGTGATGGACAGGACTGACTGACGCAAATCATACAACAGGTAGCGCAGCCACACGCTCTCACAAGCGCCTAAACAAATGGCTACATAATCAACCTCTGTAATGTTGTGCGCAATGTAGCCTTACTTTCTGTCACGCCAGGACAGAGCCGTGCCACCAATAGGAAAGATCCATAAAGTATAACTCTTATGGTCCGGACTGACGGCCTAGTCACTGTCGGTGTATCCCATTGCCACAACGGACGGCTATCGACAAAATATGAGGGCTCGCCGTGGGGTACAGACGACATAGCACAGTACCCGGATCGCGGCCTCAAGGTGGAGGTGACACAGCTCCTGAGAGAACTGTGCAAGGAGGTTGACGGCAAACGCAATGTCTGGATGCGTCATCGTCGCCAGGAACATCATCTGACCATTGGGTAGCATGGGTGAGGATGCTCTCGGCACGAGAGGTAGGTCCTCAGCGAAGCCCCCGGACAAGGTCTAGACGTAAACAGCCTGATGGACATGCAGGATGTGTATCGAGCGATCATACTCAAACTCCATGCCCAGAAAGACTCTCGTTGACCCGAGTCCTTCATATGGTAGGCAGCATGTAGCAGGTCCTTGACATGCTGGATGGCAGCTACATCCGTCGATGTGATGAGTAGGTTGTCAATATAGACCAAGACAGCAACAAGGGTCTGACCTTGTGGATTGATGAACAACGCGAGGTCGGCAGAGCTGCGAAGGAGGCCGCCACAAAGAAGCGTACGACTGATCTCCTCTTTCCAGCGGCGCGGTGACTACTTCAGGCCATAAAAGGACCTTCCGCAGCTTCCAGACCTTGCCAGAGCCATCACCAAAGCTTGGAGGTTGTACCATGTAGAGCTCCTTGCCTTCAAGTTAGCCATGGAGAAAGGCGTTGCGCACATCCATCTTATCCAATTCCCACCCGTGCTGGGCAACCAGGCTGAACAACGCTCAACTACAGGAGAACCGACCGACCGAGGCAAAGATCTGGTCATAGTCGATCCCAGGGACCTGAGAAAACCCCTTGGCTATAAGACAGGCCTTGTACTTGTCCAGGGACCCGTCTGGCTTCTACTTCCACCAGAGAACCCACTTGGAACCGATGGCCTTGCAACCCAGGGGGAGGTCGACGAGCTCATGGACTTGACGTTGCCAAATGGCGCCAAGCTTGTCGGCGCATGTAACCTCTCAGTGAGCGGCCTCGAGAGACGCCCGAGCCTCACGTAGGGTGGCTGGGTCCTCTAGTCGATCCGTGGGATGCATAGTAAGGGTGTGTGCGTCTTGTGCTCCTGGTGGCATACGCGTGAGCAAGGCCACGACGGCATACCGGTGCTCCTCATGTAGCAAGGCATAGCCCAAGGCTGACCTTGGATGTAGGCCACTGAGGACCGACAGTGTGGCCAAGCCAAGTGCTTTGGTGTCGGGGTCCCCACTCGCGACTGAGGAAGTGGGTCTGACAAGAGGCAAGGAGCCTCGTGGGGTGACAGGGGATCGTGGCGCAAAAGGGCAAGAGGGGGCAGCCTGAGTGCTCACTGTTGACTTGGGTTGAAGGCTCCCACCCGGACCACGTGTGAAGCGCGCCAACACGGACGGGACAGCCGACCATGAGGAGCTGACGGACGTGGACGGAGCAGCCGGCCTTGAGGGGTTGACGGTCGTGGATGGAGCAGCCGGCCTGGAGGGGCTAGCTGACATGAATGGGACAGCCAGCCCTGAGGGGCTGGCGTACATGGATGGGGCAGCCTGCCCAGAGGGGCTGGCAGACCCAGACGAGGGAGCCTACCCGAAGGGGCTGGCGAACATGAATGGGACAGCCGATTCGGAGTGGCTGGCGGACATGGACGAGGCATATGGCCCGAAGGGAGTGGCGGACACGGATGGGGCAGCTGGCTTGAAGGGGCTGGCGAAAACAAAAGGGCAACCAGCCTCGAGGGGCTGACGGACACGGACGGGGTAGCCGACATAAAGGGACCCGCGGGCGTAGACGATGGGAGGCCCGGACGCGGCTAGACGGAAGACTGACCCACCGCACCTCCACGCGACGGAAGGAACATCGATGCGCCGGAACGAACGAGGTCCTCAGGGAAATAGGTCCTCAAAGAAGAGGGTGTCCCAGGACTCAACGATGTTGTGTCGGGTGGGATCCCAGAAACGCCATGCCTTGGACTAATGTGAGACACCAAGGAAGGTACAGGGACGGCCGCGAGGATCGAACTTGCTACCCTGGTGTGGGGTAGGCAGCCACACGATGGCTACGAAGTCCCAGACGTGGGCCGGACGGAGGTCGGCTCGCTCTCCACACCGGTGTTGGTCTGGCGTGGACTGACGGGGAATGGGTCCGTGGGGAATCCGGTTCCCAGACCCATGTCATGTAGGTCATGGCCTCGAAATAGAAGCCGTCAAAGAGACCGGAATTGACCCACATGGTACGGACGGCATCAGCCATGGTACGGTTCCATCGCTCAGAGACGTCGTTTTGGGCTGGAATGTAAGGCACTGATGTCTCATGATGGATACTACGGGAGGCAAGGAAGAGTGTGGTCTCCCCCATAAACTCACCCTCGCAAACGGAACGGAAGCGATGGAGGGGGCGAACATACTCATGCTCAGCACAAACAAGCCAGTCCAGAATAGTGGGAGCGACGTCGCTCTTCTACTAAAGGGAGAAGATCCAGCGATAGCAAGAGTAGCCGTTTGTCATTGTCAGGACGTACCAACTATGCTCTTTGACGGACTCAGTCGTGAGGGGACCCATGACATAAGAGTGAGAAAACTCGAGCGGGGTAGTCGCACAAAAGACTGAGGGAAGTAGGTTGGATCAAGACCTGTGGCTGGCTGCATGCGAAGCATGCTGTCGCCAGTGGCAGAGTGGAAGTGACAGAGGCGACGATGGATGGGACGTGTGTGCTACGGAGAGAGTGTGCTAGTATCAAACACGTGGCCAGTGTCGGCCGATGAGGAGGGGACAAATGGAGAAGGGGACAGGTGCGGGACATGCCACAAGTTGCCACGGGTGGTGGCATGCAAGACGACACAACCTGATGGATGCAAGGACACAATGCCAACGCCACGCGAGTGTAGAACGTCCATGCTCATGTGATCAAGGGCTGTGACAGATAGGAGGTTGAGCTCAAAGCCAGGGACGAAGAGGACATCAGTCACGAAGACATCACAAGCAGGACCGCGAAACCAAACAAGGCGGACACCATGAACAGGTAACACCTGACCAAAACCCGTCCGAACTCCGGAGACATCGTTGACAGGACCGAGGACACTAAAGGCCTCGCATGAGGCTCTCATGTGATGTGTGGCCCTAGAGTCGATGATCCAGGTCTCACGGATCTTGGACCCGAGTGGCCAGGTTGCTGACAATCACATGACAGTGGGCAAGCGACGCGGACGCGATGGGCGGAGGTGCGAACCGGGACTGCCAGTCATCCAACAAGGCGACATCATCACAAAGAGGAGCATGTGGGAAGAGTACGGCAAAGGATGGAGTGCACGATGATACAGGGCACAACCGCAGCATAGACTGCAGGGTAGGGCAATGGGTCCAAGATCCCTGAGAACCGCAGCGACGACGCAACTCGCACTTCCCTGGGGAGAAGGGTGAGGAAGGCCGAGCTGGAGTGCGAAGAAGTGCTCTAGCTGACGCTCGCGAGTGGAGGGTCCGACGGAGTAGTCCAACAGTGGTGTAACGGCCCTGGATCCCAAGAAGGAGGAGAAAGGTGCCGGTGACGGAGGAGCGGGCGTGGACGGCTGTGGAAGATACTACGGTGGAGCTGTCAAGAGTAGTGCGGATGTAGTAGGAGCAGCGACAGTTACGGTAGTAGTGGCAAGGCGACGCTCACGCTGGCGACGCATGGTGGCAATGACACAAGCCTCGTCAGTCGAGAGTGGACACATGTATGACCCGTATCCTGGCTGGCCACAGTTGTGGCAGATGAGGCTGTCACCACCGGATCCGCTGGACTGTTGCTGTGGGTCGTTGCCCTTCTTGCCCCTGTGCTTCTTCTTGTCGAATGAGGAGGCGGTGGAACACATTGTGACTGCTGGGGTGGCAACAGCCAATGAGGCAATAGGAGGAGAGGCAAGGGACTCCAATCGATGGAAGTTTGACTCCTCACGAGCTTCCTTGATGTGGAGGAAGAGCTCGTATGTCCAGGGCTTGAGGGTACCATGGGTAGCCATCGCGATAAGGACCTCCTGGAAGAGGAGGACAAAGACAACACAGAAGGCGTCGGTGGCACCGTGCTTGATGGTCAAAAGCGCAAAGAGAGGGGGTGGCACGGCGTCTCCGAGGTGGTGTAGAATATCCTCGGCACACTACCAATAGGAGGTGACTGTCTCGGTCTCTCCCATATGGAGGGAGATGAATTCCCCGATCAGGCGGCTGGTCTTGGTGACACTTGCCAGACGATGAGGGGGCGTGAGTATGTTCTACGCTGCTGCAGGGTCAAGGAGTGCGCTAGTGGTGAGGTCGCCGAGGAAGGGCTCGAGGGCAAGACATGCAGCCGGAGGGGCAATAGGGACGAGGGCATGCACGGCACGACTGACGTCATATACCTGGTCGGCCTAGGTCGAGTCGAAGGGCAGGACACAGTAGGGTCACAAGCCCTCGCCCTATGCCTAGATCCGGAAGCTGAGCTCCCAGCTCTAGAATTGCTTGCCAGCCTGAAGCAGTAGTGGTGGGGTTTCAAAGTCCTTCAGCCTATGGCCGGCACCCAGAGTGGGGCCTAGGACTGACGTCACCATCTGCTGTTGGTGTTGGGTGTGTTGCTTTTCCAGGTACTGCATGGCATAGGATACAACAAGGCTCACATATCCGGGTGGTACAAAAAGTGCTAGCTGACGCAACTGCTATTGCTATAGTGGTTGCTGATGCTGCTGTTGCGATTGTTGCTGCAGCAGTTGTGTCGGCGGCTATAGTGCCGCTAGCTGTTGCGTCAGCATTTCGAGCTACTGGCGCAAAGTAGCGCGCGGGTCTGTTGAGCCAGCATGACCAATGACAGAGCCTGCGGGTACTAGTGCTGCTACTGGTGCTGCTCCTATTGCTGCTGTTGCGATTGTGACTGCTGCTAGTGCTCCTACTACTATTGTTGCTGCTGCTATTGATGTGGCTGTTGCTGCTTCTACTGCTGTTGTTGTGGCTGTTGCCACTGCTAGTGCCTTGGCTGCTGCTGCTTCTGCTGCTACTACTGCGGCTATTGCTGCTGCTGCAACCATGGCTGATGCTGCTGTTGCTATTACTGTTGTTCTTCTTGCTATTTCAGCAGCAGCAACTACTGTTGTTGTTGTTACTACAACTGCTGCAGATGTTGAAAGAAGGCAGCCCCTCCAACAGAAAAGGACCCTCATCAATCCTCTACCATGGTGCCTGTTGTTTCCCCTCCTTTTTTGTATGCTCCTGATGTTAGCAGAGACGTCAGCAGTGACATCAGCCTTGGATGGTTAACATCAGCATTTTCTACTGCATTATCTACAAAGTTGCTATTGTAGTTATTCATTTTTATTACTAATGTTGGCAGTGACATCAACCGTGACGTCAGCCGAGTATGGCTGATGACAGTAATGGCTGTCGAGGTGTTGCTCCAGCCACTGCTACGTCAACTCTAGAGCTGATGCTACTACTGTTACAACAAATACTGGTGCTACTGTTGTCGTTAGTGTAGTTTCTATTGTTGCCACTGTTGTTGCTGGTGCTAGTGCTGCTACTAATATTGCAGTTGTTGCTAGGCTATTGCGTGCTACTGGTGATGCTGCAGCTGTTGAAACAACTGTGGTGGCCGTTACTGCTACAGCAGGGCCACTTGCACGGATGGGGCATTTGTGTGTATATGTGTGTGTGTGTGTGTGTGTGTGTGTGTGTGTGTGTGTGTGTGTGTGTGTGTAT
>SZWC01004340.1:134068-145052 GCA_023375785.1 Penium margaritaceum
ACACACACACACACATACATACACATACACACACGCGCGCGCGCACACACACACACACACACACACACACACACAAACATACATTGTACCGCCACTTCATATGCACCACATGTTTTGGCCTCTCATCCATTAACAACTAGGTCGAGACTAGCACTTTCCTCGGTCTTCTAGCATCACGTTCAATCACATAAAAACTTCAAAAACACATGTGTCATTCTAGTTGTGTGTTCACCCTTGGAAACTACAGCTGCCAAAGCAGTGCTTTCACCTCAGCCACCGTCATTGTTGACTTTGGGAAGTCGAAGTCAGTGGCTAAGTCGGAAGTCAAAAGTCAGAAGTCAAAAGCCGAAAGTTGGTTACCTATGAGCCACTTATGAGCCAAGTCGGAAGTCAGATTTCCTCCAACATATTAGGCAGCGTATGTTTGCGTTCCAATGGCTGTGTCTGATGTACATAATAGTTAAAAAAACTACACTGTTGTCTTTCAACACTTGATAGGCTGAATGGGCAGCATGTATATGATGGATTTGAAACCATTTGTACATATCATGGAGTCGCATGAAGTGTTAATGCACACACCAACTTTGGACGGTCATAACTCTTACATACCTTATCGGAATTTGGCGATTCAAAGTGCTGTGGAATCAGCAACTCATGAAATGTTTTCCACAACCATTGTCTAATCAACAATAAGTCGAATTCGATCGACTTCATGACTTTGAATGTTACCTCAAAAGTTGGAAGTCAAAGTCAACATGAGCCACTATAGCAGCAACGACATGCCATTAAAACCATAGTAGCATCCTCTGCTCACTCCAGCCAGAGCCGACTTGATCACTGCAGATTTCTTGGGATTTCGCACATTTGTTGCATGTGACTCGAACCTCTACAACATCCTCCCTTTGAGCAACAGCTTGACCAATTCTTATCATGTCTCCATAATTGCAACACTTTTCGTAGCAACATCATTTGTGTAGTCGCTTGGGCAATTGAGTTGAGCAATGTGTCTGATGTCATATTGTAAGAGGCTACTCAAAGAGACTTCACTAAGACATGGATGGATTTTGGGAAAATCAAAGCACATCTTCATAAAAGATTTAGCCCCGTCGAGAAGTTGTCCAAAGTTAATCAAAACATTGATGAGATTTGCAATAATCCGGTGGCGCTTGTGGAAACTGGTCAATCTGGTTAAAGCCTCCTAGAAAAAAATGATAGAGGTTGGACCGATTGGCCAAATTTCCCTCAGCCAAACGACCTATGTTGGAGGTCGACGTTCATTGAGCCATAAATGTTGGACAGATGTGCCCATGCATGGAGGTTAGGGACACATGTATGTTGAAAAACACAACACCGCAATGTTCATCTGTGGTATGAGAATCAGGTTGATTTTGGTTGAAAAAACCGTTGATTTATTGATTGACGTCCCCTAGGTTGTCCTCGAGCTCCCACTTGTTGTGCAAAGGTTGTGTCCATATCAGTTGACTAGATTCTCTATCACTTTTCTTCTTTGAAGGCATCCAAAGTCAAAGGATATCTTTGACTACATATTCAGTAACCTTGTGTGCTTCCACAGGTGATGACGTAGCCATAACTCTCCCACGAAAGTGCAAATTAGAGAAGTTCTCTCCAAATACAATGAAGTTCGAGATAAGCCAGTCACATATTTATCAAGAAATTTGCTTGTGGAAGAGTTAATGTACACAGTGTATTACAAAAAATGTTTTCGGTTGTACACACGTTCAAGACATGGTGGTGCCATATGGAGTACCAACGATGTATCATCCAACCTATTCACCAAGCACAAAAGCATCTCTGGACCCAGCCAAATCTAAATTGTTGAAAAAGTCAGCGGACAGAATTCCTCGAGTCTAGGTTCAATTGTGACACTCGGTACTGAGTCGGTGTCCAGAGCGTTCTAGACTGTGGTAACCAGATTTAATGGCTGATATCAGCACGTAACTCATCGAATGAGAAGTTCAGCACCTATGACAAGACCAATTGTTGATCCAAAAAACCATATTGGCAATAAAGATTCAGTCCGCAGGTCATTGTTCCAGCTAGTACAGAACTGCATCCCATGTTATTGGACAAGTGCAAAAAACATTGGTGGAAATGAATACCTAGATGAGGACACGACACTAAAGAAACACTCTTGAAGTAAAACTGGAGAGACAAAATGCAAACCAACATCGTACATTACTACAAGATGTGCGACGTGTATCAAGACAAACAAGCCACCAGGTTTTCTTTAGCCACTGCCGGTACACAAAGAAACATTGTTGGACATGTTTCTGGATTTTGTGATGGGTTTGCACATCACACCAGAGGGTTTTGATGCAATCCTTGTACTGGTGGACAGGATAAAAAAGATTTCACACCTCATCGCAACAACAACAACAATGACAACTGTCACCGTCAAGGGAACATCCCAGCTGTTCCTCAATAATGTTTTCTGAATATGTGGTGTTCTCTTCTCTATCACAAGCTACAGGGATGGGAGGTTCACCGACAGGTTTTGGAGGGAGCTGATGACTCGTTATGGAAGTTGGATCAAGCCATCAGCAGCTTTCCATCCGGAACCTGACATGAAGATTGAGTGCACAAATCAAACACCCAAGCAAGTGCTCTAAGAACTATGTGTACCATGATCTCATGTGGGCATGGGGAGTTTTATGCTGTGTAGTTAATGACATCAACACAGAATATCATAGCTAGGTACATCATTGAACCAATGACACGAATGAATTTGACAACATCAACTTTCTCCACTAGGAAATGATGCATGAAGAGATTTCAAGAGCCTTAAGGTGGCAAGAATCATTGGATTCAGAAAACATCTGATTGCATCCAGGAGAGGATTAGAGCACTTTCTCAGGTTGTGCATGGATATAGCTTAGAGGATCCGTGGAGGTGTCCTTTCCTGCTCAAGCTCCATGTCAAAGAAAACCCGAGTTGGACCAATGTCCTTTGCTCTGTGAGTAAAACATCAAGAGGAATCTAAGTGACTTGATTACAATTTCTTGGAGAATCGATGAGGAGATCATTGACTAGACTAGGATGGCAACAAGGGAGAAGGAAGGAGAATGGAGGAATGAGGTAAGATCCACTACGCTGCAATGGTATCCCCTCTCTCAAGAGTTGTGGTGATCTCCATACAATGGAAGAAAGGAAACTGCTTGAGTCTTCACAAGGCCTTGTGAAGGTGTCCTACCTAGTTGGTTCCATCTACGAAGCCAAAGAACTTGACGATGCAATTTTTTTCATCCAGTGCGTCGTGAAGAAAGATGCTGGTTACACCCATCTCCTTGAGCTACCAGACTGGATTTCCTATCAAGAGCGAAGGTTTCATTGCAATTGATACAAGGGATTGAAGAGAATTCATTGAAAATGAACCGTACTTTTTCCTAGTCAACTAGGCCATCAGGTTTTAGCTTATGCTTGTCGACCTAGTGTGCATACACAGCCTTCCAACGAGCATGGAGATCCATTAGCTTTAAGAAATCATGCTTGAGAAACATGGTAAGCTCCTACTGCATCAGATTCTCCGAAAGTGAAGTGTCAGCGGCCTTACAAGCCTAAGAGAAAGTGGTAAGCTTAGGCTTTAGGGGAGAGATGCCACTGCCAGAAAAAACAGGCAAAAAGTTATCCTCAGACATATAATCATATGGACATCATGAACTCATAAGAAACAAGGATAGTGCTAGGATGTCGGACATCGATGATAAGGCCATTAGTGACCGTGGCAAGGAGACCAAGGGCACAAAGTCTGGGGTCACGAACACCAGCTCAATGTGTGGTGGTAGTTCTTGGAGCCTACCTTTTCATTTAGGGCTTAGGAACTGGCACATAGACATCTAGCATTGGAATAGGGTCCAAGAACAGACCAGAGGAAGATGTTGACAAGACAAGAAGCTTTGTCAAGGACAACATGACAGGCATGGCAAGGTTGGCTGTGTGAGAGGGAGGAGAAGCGGAAGGGATAGAACATATGGCAGAGGTGGATGACGACACGGATGGAGATGCATACTGAAATGTGGATGCAGTAGATGGCTCAGGAGAAAATGAAAACACAAACACAGGCGTTGGCAACTCTGGAGAGGCAAGGCCCACTGCATGTGAGGCACACCAACCAGATGATGCAACAGTCCTCCATTCCTAGTCAAGAGAGCCATGAGAGATACTTGGCATAGGAAAGATGGTAAAGATTATGCTCTAAGACAGACTAAAAGAACAGAGCATCATGGGAATCAACAACCCGGCGACGGGCCAGATCCCAGAAGAGCCAGGCCTTTATTTGAGCACAGATGACAAGAAGAAAAAGAGAAGACCAAGACTGAATAGTCTGCCATCATGGTGGTCCTAAAGGACTCACTTGGTGGCGATGCAACCCCAGCCATGGGCAAGAAAAAGATACACACAATGAAGTGTCCACAACTCAAGAGGAGTGACATCATGAAGAAGAGGACTATGGAGAATACAGTTATAGACCTCGGTCATGTGATACATAATCTAACAGGCGGAAAGGCAAAGAGAAGAGAGAGGCTAGACTCTGAAAGAACAAATTTAATGGAGTTACTCCATCTCATACAAACAATTCATTTTCAGAGTTAGTACAATGGCATCCAGATCTTGTTGGAGGAGTTATCCTGTTGGTTTCACTCCAGGGACAATCATAATCAACGGCATGTGTAGGGAGATTCAAATACTTGAAGTATCCAGAGGTCCATTTCTGTTTTTACCTTGCCCACTTGTTCTGGGTCCCAATTGAGGAGGTCATCAACTTGAACTTGTGAGTTTGTACGAGTTTTCCAGTTTTAGAAAATCTACAATCATATTTGATGCGTTGGCGTGAAATTGTTGCGTACGAGACACGAGCTGTGATTTTGGACCGACTTTCTTACGCATCTGTGCTCTTGCTTGCTCAACCAATCTCTTTTCCTTGCTCGCTTTCTCTGGCAAGAAGGGTAAGGGAGGGCAAGGACGCAAGGCCACAGGCTTTGCCCTTGAGGCCCTCATGGCCTCTCAACCGCCGATTGAGCCATTAGCTTGATCGGCGGCTACTGGCTGGCCGGCGGGTGGCCGGCCGGTCATCTGACTGGCCCCCAGCCATCCAGCTGGCTGGCCACTAACTGGCCGGAGGCCAGCGAGTGGCTGGCCACTGGCAAGCCCTTGCTATAACAGGGGGTGGTTGCAAACTACCTCCTTGTTTTTTCAAGGTGGGAGAGACAAACCGGCCCTCCCGTTACATTCCTCCTCAGTTATTACAAACTACCCCACTTCATGCCGAGCAAGTAAGAGTGCCAGATAGTAAGATGTTAACATTGTAAAGAAAAACAAAATCAATGATTTCAATCACTAGCTAAACAAGAACACGTAGAAAACACCCTGACATAAACTTCAACTTTTTGGTCAACATGATTAGCGGCTTCCCCCTTAACATTGGAGCATTCATGTGACAACCATGTTGGGCGTCCCCAATGTCCCATGGTCACTTTCCATGAATGTCACGCATCAAGAATGTTGTGCAAAATTTCTGCATTCATGAAGTGCACCCTTCAAAATCAGTGCTAGGAGTTTATCCCATTGATTCATAGCACGGTCCATGTTCATGTGGAGTTTTTGTTCACGAGTGCGATCCATGCACTCTATTTTTCCATTGGTTTGAGGGTAAAACATTGTTGAAATTTGATAATCGCTACCAAAACACTCGTACATCTTTTTTCAGAACTTATTAGTATGTTTTCTATCTCAATCAGAAGCGATGTGTAATGGCAAGCCATGGTACTTCACGTCAATGCAAAGAAGAGAAGATCGGTCTCCTATGCATTTACGTCAGTGGTTGCAGGAATCAAATGGGTCATCTTTATTAGAAGTTCCATAACCACTAGTATTGTATCGTGGTCATGGGCCGTATTTAGAAGCCTGGTAATGAAGTCCATGCTGATGCACCCCCATGGAGTTCCAAGGATGAAAAGGTGTTGGAGGAGTCTAGGAGGCTTTTTGTTTCTAGTATTTCTCTTAAGATATGGTTCACACATCATGCAATTCTTTTGGGCATCGGCAATCAATGCTGGCCACCAATAGTAATCAGAGAGTGCCAACCCCATGTTTCAAGATCCCACATGACGTGCCATTAACGGGTCATGGAACTGGAAGATGATTCTACTCGAAGGTCTCCTGAGCATGACTTGTTTTCCAATCCAAAGAATTCCCGTAGTCTACACTAATCCATACTTGTCCAGATTTTGAGAGTCGTAAAATCAAGAATCCATATAGTATCCCATCTGAATCCCGCACATAAAAGCGTTGTAGTGGATTATCTCTTGAGGTGATGAACGCAGAGGAACGGGGAGATGTGGTGTTTGTAGTAAAGCAGTTATAATGGACATCAATCACCCAGCGGTATCAGTGGCTGCTTGAAATTCCATATGTTGTTGGCTTAGAAGAACAACCACGTTGATGCGTCCTAGTGGAGACTCCTATGTGAACAAAAACCGGCTCATGTATTCATTCCAATGCACTTGTAATCTTGACACATTTGGTTGCATTTGAAAAAACACCAATGTGTTGCGGTCATTCACAGCCGTCTCACCCCCTTTAGTGCCCTTGAGATGACAACGGCAAACCTTAAATACATGTGCTAGAGCGAGGAGCTCCTGATTACAAGATGTGCATTACGTCTCTCTGTGGATGAGATTTCAGCTCTTATGCACAACTAGATGATTCGTGAGCATTAGGAATGCTCCAATTCCTACTATCGACACATTACATTGTACCTCCCATGGTTGCGATGGGTCCAGAAGAGCCAAAACGGGAACTTTGGACATGAGCTATTCAACTTTGAGAAATGTGTTCTTGTAGTCAGCTGTCTATTCCCAATGCAATTCTTTTCACATGAGCCTGGTGAGCGGAACTACCGAGACCGAATACCCTTGCACAACGTGTCAAAAGTAGTTTGCAAGGCTGAGGCATGACTTAATCTCCCCAAAGTTTCCTACGAGTGGCTAATTCACTATGGCGTGGATCTTTTGTGGGCCAATGTGGATACTATCCTTGTCGACTATGCATGTAAGGTATTTGAGCTCATCTTGTACAAAAATGCACTTGCTCACCTTCGCATAGAACTTTTGCACTTGCGGGATTGCGAGGATTTCACACAAGTATTTTATGTGCTCTTATATTGATTCGGAAAAGACTAGGAAATCATCTAGGTGAACCAAGACAAATTGTCCAACTTGCCTGGCGAACATTCATTTTGGTTCTCCTTCGAAGATTATGGGGAGTTTTTTATTCTGAAGCTCCAAGTCGGAAACAGGTATTGTCCAGCCTGTGTCCAAAATGGCATTTTGGGTACACCATCTTTCCAATTGTGGATTGATGGTACCCTTGAGATAAATCCTAGTCAATCAAATACATTCATAATCCATGGTAAGGGGATTCATGTTTTCATCGTCAGCTTGTTTAGTGTCCGGTAGTCTACAACCATGCATAAAGCACCGTCCTTTTTTTTAAGAAAAAGAAATAGCATATTGTACGACAAGCAACTTGGCTCGATCCACCTTTTTGTAAGGCATTGTTTAAAGGGCGTTTGGCCTCTTGTCTTTCCGCTAGAAAAAGATGATAGATGGGTCTAAATGAGGGAGCTTCCTATACTTTGAGAAAAATTGTATGGCCCATGGGTCGTTCCGGTGGAAGTCCAACTGACGGGTCTTAGAATACATCCAAAAACTTGGCGAGTAGATATTTGGTCTCTTGCAGTGTCTTGTTTCACTTCAACCTCTAGTTTCTGTAGCTGAGCTAAGAAGTATCGATAACCCTGTCGAATAGGTTCCTTGACCTACGTTGCAGACAAGTTGGCATGGTCTTAAAGTCGGGTCGATAACAATTCCATACTTGGAATCAACATAAAGTGACTTTCCCCCTTCAGTAGGGTCAAGTGCTTTGAGTCAATGCAAATAAGAGCCTTGTTTTCATGGAGTGAGAGATCACCTAAAACCACATCAAATGGGTCGAGAAGGTTGAGTATCTAGAGCGTTTTCTCTGTGCCCTTGAATGTATCTTATAGATTTTTCTTTGCACTTGCCAATCACACGTACCGTACAGTTTTCACAGACAACAGTTACGCCATCCAATGGCCCATAGTTCAGGTCCACCAGCCGGGTAAAGGAAAAGCCAACAAAGGAGTCATCCCCTCTCGTGTTAGCCAACACGTTCATGAGAGCACCAGTTAGGCTTCCTTTGAATGGCATCATCATGTTCCCTTGATTACTCCGAGTGAAAATGCTTGATGACAGCAAGCCGAGTTTGTGGTCAACACCGAATCTATATAAAAAATGTCATCACTTCTATGATTTACATACTCTGGTCCATATCTTGTGACTACGCGGGAATTCGGCAAGCACCTTCCAGTGTTCAAATATGAGTGGGTCAAAATCGTCCACCAAAGGTATCGTAAACATGATCCAGATCAACACTTTGAGAGTATTTGCTTCAATCAACACGTTGAAAAATTCTTGCAAAGGGGTCAGTGTTCCCATAGCTATGTAAGTTCAGTCATGGATCATGTCCAAAGATGTAAGGTTTGGTGGAAAAAGACAATGAGCAAGTACTGAGTGAGATTCAATGAGAGGAGAAAACAAGTGAAAAAATTGAACTTGTCAAATGAAATTTGACAGGTTCAATTTTTATCTGAGAACATGAATCCATACTCGTGATCCATCGTCCCCCCTTAGTGGTCCTCACTTAGGGATGGAGGAAAATTGCACCACTGCCTTATTTGTTTCCATAGCTAGACCCGTTACCACAACCACGGCCATGTCCACACCCCTGTCCGTAGTCTCCTATTGTACCATACCTACAACGTGTTGCAACTGCAGCTAATGCCATGACCTCTTCTCCACCACCAGTAGAGGAAACCACATATGGTTGTGGCAACTTCCCTCACAGAAGATTTTTGTAGAACATTATCGTGTCACATACAACTCATTACTGTTGCGGCCGCGCTTGTGATTAGAGCCCTTTCTGCCTGCAAGTCTTCTTAACTAGGGAGTTTGTATACTACCTTTCCTTAGCCCCACCTCGTTGCCCGACTGATCCTCAAGCCCACGTAGCTTCCATGCATGTGTCTTGGCCTTGTTGCACACGTGAATTCAGCCACTCATCCAACTAGTGCTTCGGGTTTGTCGAATACAATTCACTTGTGTAGTCACAGAAAACCCTCCAACTTGTCCAAGCCTGGCTTGTTGTCATCATGGTGGTCTGTCCTTCACCTTCTTAGTGGTAAGACCATATGTAAGTAATCTAGCAGGCATCACTCTGGGTACTTGGAGGTCTGGATCCCATAGCCCTCGATGAAGCTTTCAGATTCCTCCACGATTACAATAAACCCACTCACGTAGGACTCGAGCAAGCTATCCAGCTGCTTGATGTCATTGAGCTTGCAAAAGGCACGTTATTCCTGCTCACGTTGGATACTCTTCTTGTACATGATAGCATAGAAAGCCTCCCTTAGCATGGGCTGCTATTCTGGGTGTGGCTGCTGCGCACCCCATTCCTCGATCACATACTTGAAGAGCTTGTCTTAAAGTTGCGTTACGGCAAGGTCATCCTACTGGCCAAGTGGAGCATGGTGGACACGGAGAAAATGCTCCATGTGATTCAGCCAGTCAATCAGTCTCACGTCCTTTTGGAAGATCTCTATATTATGAAGAAAGGCCGTGTTTATGACTGGTCCCGATGTTGTTGAGGTAGGAAAATCCACGTTGCTACTACCAATGGCATCAATACCTATGGTGTAGTATGCTGCTGTACCTGCACCTGGATCACATTCTCGAATGCCTTCTTAAGGATATCACATTAGCGTATTTCTCATGAGTGACCACATGCTGGAGTTGGCAATCACGGTTGAGGTTCGTGATGTTTTGCCCAAGGTTGGCTTCAAGGTTGGCTAAGACAAACTTCAAGCCTCAAGGGCCTCGCTCTCTCCACGTACCTTTGCCTAGTGAAGGAGGGTCTGGTTTCACGCACACCCCTTTGCTGCTCCTTGATTTTGCTCAAGATTCCACAAAATCATTTCCGACAAGTACAATTGCCGCATTACTACTAGTAGAGGCAACACTAGCAGTTGTAGCAGCAGTAGCAGGAATATCACCGATGAAAACATTCATCGGTGATAAGACGAAGCAACATAACGTGTGATAAGATTCATCGGTGAAATAGAAGCAACATAACATGTATGCATGTGTGCTTTGTCCCAAGTATTCCTTGCATGCCACATGTGCGTCTATGCATGCCGTGCATGTTGGACATACGTGCTTGCATGCCTATGAGGGAGTGTACGTGCATGCCGTGTGTTTCCTGTGTGGGTGCTTCAAGCAGCCACGCACACAAGCACTACTCTTGCGTACATGCATGCATGCTTGGGTACATGTGTGTGTGTGTGTACATACATTTGTGTGTGCATACATGTGTGAGTGTGTACATGCATGTTTACGTGTGTGCTTCTCTGCGGATATACAAGCATGCGTGCATGCATGCCTATGTGCGTGCGTGTGTGCCTGCGTGCCTGTGTGCCAAATGCACATACTCTGTGTATGTTTGTGCACCCTCTCCCTCTCCTCCTCCATCACTTCCTTCCTCCCTCCCTCTCTCCTTCCCTCTCTCCCTCTATTCCTCCTCCCTACCTCTCTCCCTCCCATCCTCCGTCCCTCCCTCCCTCCTTCCCTCCCTCCCTCCCTCCCTTCCTCCCTCCTTCTTTCCCTCCCTCCCTCTCTTCTTGTCTCCCTCCCTCCCTCCATCTCTCCCTCCTCCTCTCTCTCTCTCTCCCTCTCTCTCTATCCCTCTTGATGAATCAGTAACTCAATCACTCTCTCACTCACTCACTCACTCACTCACTCACTCACTCACTCACTCACTCACTCACTCACTCACTCACTCACTCACTCACTCACTCACTCACTCACTCACTCACTCACTCACTCACTCA
>SZWC01004340.1:160010-176268 GCA_023375785.1 Penium margaritaceum
GAGAGAGAGAGAGAGAGAGAAAGAGAGAGAGAGAGAGAGAGAGAGAGAGAGAGTCCCCCAATAAAAATGGTGCGTGTTCGTGAGGACACAGTGTGTAGAACACAACATGATAGCCCGTGCTCTGAAAGGTGGTAACAAGAAAAATGTGTGCTTTGAAACGTAGAAGTTAAGTTACAAAACAAACAGTCAAGTGCGTAGGTATAGTCTCACTCACATGCGTGCAACAAAGCTCACAAGTCGAACCAGCCAGTAGAAGATAAACAAACCTGGCTGCAAGCTCCAAAACAACAGCAGGAGTGAATCCAACAGTCGTACAAGCTCCTTGGTTGTCCAAATGAAGAATCACAAGAAGCACCAGGTATAGAAACAGAAACTCTACGTAACTGGATCAAGAACGGGCAAGGATAACGCCACTGAGAATTGGACCTGGGGAGGTTGTCATAGAGAAAATTCTGGAGAGTATGGTAGGACGTACTGGCTGGTGCTGATGCTGTCAAAGTGGCCGTCTAGTGTCCCGGCATACCGGCAAGCTGTGAATACAAGTCCAAGGGTCACTGTGAGTAACGTACCAACACTCTCCCATGACCCACAAATGCTAGTCACCACAAGCGATCAAGGGTCATGAAACAATGGAACAGATAGCACATAACAAGGGGCACGAGACATGACCACCTAAGGGCTATGGACGAGGAGAGAATGCAGCAATAGCGAGGTGCAAATCATGTAGGAGGAGAAGCATGCAGTAGAAGCTCAATAATGTGTACCGTAAACATAGAATTGCCGTTGCACATCGTTTTTGCAAAAGCCTCTACACACTCTGCCACGACAGAGACATTATCATGTGAAACATGCTCGCGTACAAAGTGATGCTGAATTTTGATGTGCTTTGTGCACTTCTGACACATTCCGTCATGCTCTGCTAGGCAGCATGTTTTCTCATTGTCGCTGTAGATGGTGGTGCAGCGGATGGGCTGGCGCAGGTGCTGCATGATACGGCACAACCAGATGCCTTCACAAGCCACAGCCCCCAACACAATATACTCAGCCTCATTCAAGCTCCGTGCTACAGAATCCTGCTTGCTACTCTTCAACGAGTTAGCTGTGCCTACAAGGAAGATGTAGTCGGACCAGCTATGCGTATCGCAGTTGTGGGCCCAATCGCTGTCAGCGTATCCATCAATAACCACAGAGGGCTGCGGGCAAAATCACAAGCCCAAGTGTGGGATAGACATGGTATACTAAACCACGTGCAGATTGGCCTCCAGATGGAGGGGATGTGGATGATCTGAAAACTGCAACAAGAATTTCGCAGCAAAGGCAGCATCTGTGCGCTTCACAGTCTCGAGGAACATCAAGGAGCCAATGAATTGGAGGTACGTCGTGACATCGACAGGCTCCCCTGGAGGACTTGGATCTGCTGACGTGAGAAGCTTCTGCCCACTGGGCGTGAGAGGCATGGATGTAAAGGGGAATGTGGCCAACACATCAGTAAAACTCTCCCCTAGTGTCCTGACATAACTAGCCTGATGCACATGTAGTCTGCGACACTGGCTTTCACTCTCAATCTCCATTCCCAAGAAGACACGAGTAGACCAAGATCATACATTCTTTACACAATTTGGAGGAGATCCTTCACAGCCTTGACATCCTGAGGGTCAGGGGACGCGATCAAGAGGTTGCCCACATGGACGTGAAAGTGACAACAGGTACAGAGGAAGCACTAATGAACAGAGCTGGGTCAGCTATGCTACGATGATACCCACCAAACTACAAGGTAGTGGAGATCTTGAGGTTCCAACAAGGTGGAGACCGCTTTAGGCTATACAAGGCATTTTGGAGGTTTGTGCCGTCCTTGAACCTTGGAGGCTGAATGCGATGGGTCTCCTCCTTGAGATTGCCGTACAAGAAGGTATTGTTCGCTTCAATATGGTAGAGCTCCCAATCATGTTGTGTCACCCGCCTAAAAAAGGCATTTGTCGTGGTGTACTTACCAATAGGGGAAAGGTGGCATCAAAGTCCACACCAGACACTTCGGAGAATCCCTTGGCTGTGAGACGGGCCTTGTATCGTTCCAGTAAGCCATCAGGCCTCTCTTTCCTTTGAAACACCCAATGAGCTGATATGGCCTTATGACCATGTGGGAGCTTTACCTTCTCATGAACCCCATGCTCCTCGATTGAATCGAGGTCTTCACGCATAACCTGCTCCGAGACTCTTGCATCTAAAGCAAAATGTGCTTATTGTACTTTGTTCGGTTGAGGCACATGTGCCATGGTGCCACTCGCAATGAGTGCGGTGGCGACTAGGAATATGGCAGAGACCGAGTAGACCCAGTTGCCGTAATGGCTTGGTGGAACTCATAAGCAATGAGAGACTATCAAAGCGTGGTACTAGGCTGTACCATAACTTCTGCTAGGCTAAGAGCGCCAAGACTAGAGTAGGCCATGTGGAAATATGGAGTGCAGCTTCTCCGGAAGGGTACCCCATAGACACCACCTTCCCCCTGGACGAGAGAAGAGTACAAGCGATAGGACAGAATGAGAAAATTCAGAAGAGGAGGTACTCTCAAAGAAGAGAGCATTGTGAGACTCAACAACCCGGCCACGCTTGGGGTCCCAAAAGTGCCAGGCCTTGAACTGAGATGAGACACCAAGGAAAGGACAGAGATGACCTCGAGGAGATAGCTTGCCATCGTGTTGGTCCTCTGAGAGCCAAATGCAGGCATTGTTATCCTAGACACAAGCAAGATGGATGTCATCACGATGACCATACCATTATTCGTACGTTGTGACATGACAAAGCAGCCGACTGTGGGGAACACTGTTCCAAACCCACATCACGTAGGATATGGTCTCCAAGGCAAACAACAGAGGGAGGCCAGACTTGACAAGAAGGGTGGGAACATTGACAGCAAGAGTGCGGTTCCATCTTTTGAACACCCTATGCTTCTGTGGTGTATGTGGAGTAGAGAGTCCCAGATGCATCCTTTGAGACTGGAGGAAGCTAGCTGTAGGACCCATGAACTCCCCACCATGATCAGAGCGGAATGCTAACAACTTACGCTGGCAAGCATGCTCGACCTAGACAAGCCAAGACCCGATAATGGGCTCGACATTAATTTTTTGGTGAAGGAAAAATATCCAATAAAAGCGAGAGAAGTCATTCGTAAGGCACAATTTGTACCCTAGAAATTCATCATGGAGAGGGTCCATGACATAGGCATGGACAAGGACAAGGGGATGCAGCGTGCGGGAGTTAGACAAGGGGAAAGACGGCCAATGAAGCTTGACTTGTGTGCAATCAAGGTGGTCGATAGTGCAGGGCCTAGGAAATGTGCCAACGTTAAGACCAATAGCAGGATGATGATGCATGAAGCTATGGATGGTGGCTTTATTCATGTGAAACAAGTGGTAATGGAGTAAACATGTGTGTGTAAGGGAAAGCAAGGAGGCAACATGCACATGCGCCGCAGCAGTGACGGCGGGCGACTGCAAACGAGGACACACGATATAACTTGTCCCAATGCAGACCACAAAGATCAGGATGGCCAGAGGATTGCAACGATACAGTGTCGATGCCATGAGATGAAACGAAGTGCATGCCCTGATCATCCAAGGTAGTGACAGAAATCAAGAAGACCTCAAGCGCAGGGACAAAGAGGACATCAGGCAAGAAGACGTCACCAGATGGACCTACCAAACGTACAACTCCAACGTCATGAACGGGCAACATCTGGCAGGAGCCAGTGCGGACAGCACGAGAGGCCCCAACATGACAAATGCGGCATGAGAGGATGTCATGTGATGAGTGGGTCCGGAATTAATGATCTAGAAGTCAAGGAAAAACAAGGCACACAAGACGGAGCGGTCACATGACATTGCACAACAGTGCAAACAAGTGAAGGTGAGGGCTTAGCATGACCAGAAGTCAGATGAAGGAGGCGCGGCACGGTGATCGACTGCCCCTGGTCAATCCACTCCACAGGCGAAATCCCACCACTCTCAACCCGTCCTCAAGAGCTCCATACGATGAACAATGGTGACCCACAGAATTGACAGCCAAACTCATACCGGATGGGAAAACCAGAGGCCGAGGATGGGAAGGGAAAGTGGACGCTTGAGCAGGTGCGTTCGGGCCACGCGGCAACTTGTGAAAGGATTGAGCTGGCAGCGTAAAGAGAGATGGAGCTGCTGGCTGGAGCCATGATGGAGGGATGAAGGATGGAGAAGGTGAGCGAACAGATGGTAGGGTAGTATGGCGGTGGAAGCTAGTGCCATCCCGGGTGGGGTGCAACCACCGTCAAAGAGGATGGTACAGAAGCCCAACCGGGCGTCGGAACCATCAAGGACATGGCGGCCGTGGTCGTCCACTACATGGGGGCAGGCTCTCACGTGAGAGAGCCTCAACCAAAGAGGATGGAGGGTGAAAAGATGATACATTTTCTCCCGCGGCAAGAAGAAAAGTCCCTGAATGCCCAAGTCTTGACCATGTGTAGGAAAGGATGAGAATAAGAAAGAAAAGAGTGAAAGGAAAACAGAAAATACGAGAAAACGGAACCGCCAACAAGAATTTGGTAATAGAGGTGGAACTCAGGTTCATGCGGGGTTGAGAGGGGTGAAGAGGGTGAAACTTAGGTTTACCTCCTCTCTTCCACCCGTTTTATTTTATGTTTTTGGGATAGGAAGGATGCAATCGACCCTCACTGTGAAAAAGAAAAAACAAGTGGTTCGGGAACGTCTGGTGATGAGCCCATTCACCAACAAGCTCATCGATTGACAAGTTCATTGCCCGAGCCTGTCAACAGGTAGGGTCAAGAGGGCGGGAAGCTGCTCCACAGCTTCCCGTCAGCTGATGAGCTCGGGCGATGGCGGCGAGCACAACTGGCATGCCTGTGCCCGTGCTTGCACGGATTCACAGCTGCTCTGGCGGACCAATAGACAACAAGTCCCTCGCTACTGCTGCTGCTACTACTGTGCTGCTACAGCAACTACTAGCTGTGGTCGGTGCGATTAGTTTGGCTGCCGCTGCTGCTTTTATGCGTGCGGCTGCTAATGTTGCTGTTGTTGATGTAGCAATTGCTGCTGTAGCTGCTTCTGTACCTGCTACTATGAGTGCTGCTGTTGCTGCTGCTGATGAGGATAGTATATGCTGTTGCTCTGGCCACTACACGACGATGTAATTCAGCGAGGGGGTTGGCGCCACCGCCGGTGCTGCTGCTGTTATCGTTGGTGCTACTGAGAGTAGCTGTGCCTTCTACAACAAAGGTAGCCAGGTGCAGCTCCTATTGCGGCAACAGATGCTAGTGCTGTGGAGGTGGCCTAAGACCCCACCACTATTGCTTCACATTGTCTCCAAGTAGGCATGTTAATTCGAGATCGAGATTGAGATTCTCAATCTCGAACTTGGTTTTTTCCACTTCATTACGAGATGTCTCGTCCCTGGCACAAGGATGAGAGAATCTTGGTCTTGTACTGATTTGCATTATGCCTGTCTTGGTCTCGTCTCGGTCTCGCTCACATCGGAGGAAATATCAAATTCTGCACCATTGGGAGGCGAGCAAAATGACGAAGCGAGCTGCCAGAACGCACCCACTTCGTGGCGACTTCACTTTTCACTACAAGCAACATTTTCAAAAGCATGTTAAGCTAACAAATTTCTATGAGCAAACTACGGAGTTCAGCATTCAAACCTGGGACTTCAAAGATAAGTCATTGATCTTTCGACACCTCGCCTGACAACTGTATCACTTGACCACTAGACACAAAAAACCTCCAAGACTAGTCTGTGTTCGGCACGTGCAACCAGCTTGTGTGGAGCTAAAAAGCTTATGCAGAGGTTGAATGGACTCTTGTGGGTGATGTAGGAATGATATCTTACGAACTAAACGTAGTTAAAAGGGGCACAAATTCATTGGTTTGAAAAGAAAAACATAGTTTTGTCACTTTCCTTTCATGTTAGTGTTGACCCTCCACGGCCGTTTGCAAACTGTGTCGTGCACTGGATCTGCCCGGTTTCTTTGCTGACAGATCCAATGCACAATTAAGTAAGAATTAGTTCTTAGAGCCTTCGTACGCGTGGCAGGGTTCACAGAAAATTAAGCAAGAATCACACTACAGTACTAGACTCTTGTCCCGATTTTGCATGAAACATAATGTCTCTCAGTCTTGTTTTGTCTCGTGCGAGACAAGTCGAGAATGTCTTGTGTCTCGAGACATTCGAGATCGAGACTGGTATCGATCTCGATTTAACACCATTACAGCCAAGAAGGCAGTTACGAAAAGAATTCGACTGGAGGACTAAGTGACGTGAGCCCTCAGCCCAGGGCCTCCTCCTTGCCAGGACCTGTACGCTCCACCCAACCTAGCACGATCCAGCCCATATGCTTACGGTGTCGCTGATACATGTTATGTGGTGGGATGAAAAGGTTGTGTCTCTCTACAGCTGTGATACCATGAGGGAATGTAGAAAATCCCCTAGGCAACATGCTTCGTTAAAGGGCACGCTGCATAGAACACAACGTGCAAATCGGTGCTCTAAAAGGTGGAAAGACGATAAAGATGTGCTTTTGAAACGCAGAATTTCAAAACAATTAGACGTCTGTGTATGTGTACAGTCTCACCGACATGCGTGCCAAAAGCACACAAGTTCAACCAACTAGTGGAAAATAGACTAACTCAGTTGCAAGCTCCAAAAAAACAGCAAGAGAGAACCTGACAGTTGTACGGGCTCCTCGGTTGTCCGAATGACGAACAACAAGAAGCACTAGTCGTAGAAACAGAAACTATACGCAACTCGATGACCAATGAGCAAGGATGGCGCCCATGAGAAAAGTGACCTTGGGAGGTGGTCACCGAGAAAACTGTGGAGAGCACGTTAGGGCGTGCCAACTGGTGCTGATTGAGAAACTGCTAGGAAGCTTCCTAACCTTACTGCTGCTGACGTGGCGACACTGTCCAGTCAGCTGGCACACTAGCAAGAAAGCAGGTGCAAGGGTGAGGCTAGGGAGACGCGCAAAGTCTCATGAGCTCCGATAGCTTAGTATTGCAAAGAGAAATGACAAATGACAAGCACTCAACATAAACAGATGCCACGGCGCACGACGGATGACGCACAAGACAGTGTCAGTTTGTCCTAAAACAGGCCCAAAACCAATGTTTTGGCCGTAACTCTGCGCACAAGTATCCAAACGCAACACCGTCTGAACCTAGCGATGTAGAATCTTGAGCCAGACGCTATGACTGGTCACATGCATAAGTCCGGCACCAATCAGTAGACAGACAATGCAAAACATGCAAATCGGGCTCAAGAGCCAGTCCACGGAGAAAACTCTAGGGTCTGCAGAAAAACCAAAAAGCACCCCGGCAAGCACACAAGACGTCTTGGCAGCTGTCTGGCAACTACTGGTAGGTGGAGCCACCACTCGTCGGTTCTCCGACGCCAGCTACTTCCGCATCAATGATCCGCATGATCATGGACACGATCGAGTGGTCATGGTTAGATGTACAAACAGACGGGTACGGCTCACACCACAACACTCCCCCATGACCCGATGGTACACATGTCCATACACGTGAAAAACTGACACAGGTGTGCAACAAGATGCTCAACAATCCATGCTCACACACCCCAGTCTCAGCCACTCTCCGGCAAGGGGCGAAGACCAAGAGAATGAATGGCAACAATGAACTGTCCTCGTGCCTTGGTCAAGAAGTCAGCCCGCTGCATGTCCGTGTTGACCCAGTTGACGGAGATCACCGGTCACTCCACAAGATCATGCACAAAGTGATGCTCAATAGTATTGTGCTTCGTGCGTGCATGAAACACACCAGAGTTCTCTGCAATGGCAAAAGCACTCTGGATGTCACAACGCAGAACGACGCAAGGCACCGACTGACGCAACTCACAAAACAGACGCTGCAGCCACACCACCTCATCAGCCCCAGCCCCCAGAGCAACATACTCAGCCTCTAATGAGCTACGTGCAATACAACTCTGCTTGCCGCTACGCTGCGAAACAACGATGCCACCAAGCAGGAACGCGTAGCATGTGCGACTCTACCCATCAGGACTCCACGCCTAGTCACTGTTTGTGTAACCGTCGACTACCACTGAACAGTGCCGTTGAAATCAGAGTCTGAGGTATGGTGTGGACACCACATATCGTACCACTTGCACAACCGTGTTAAGGGCTCTCACCCGAGGACACTATGAAAACTACGCAAGGAGGTTGACGGTGAAGCCAATGTCGAGTCGCGTGGTGGTGACCAAGTACATCAAACAGTCAATTAGGCGAAAGTACATGGTCACGTCCACTGTCTCCCCCAGCTCCGTTGGATCATCCACCTTCAGAGCATCCTACCCGTCAAGTGTGATGGGGGCGGATTCTATGGGAACTGCACCAAGAAGGTCAGAAAACCACCCCTCCACAATGCGGACATAACGTGCCTAATGCAACAAGAGTATCCGTCGCTGACGATCACGCATGATCTCCATCCCAAGAAATACAGCTGTAAGGCCAAGGTCCTTCATCCTGTAGGTAGCCTAAAGGACTGCGTTGGCCTCCTTGGCCTCCATCAAAGGAGACGCAATCAGGAGGTCATCCACATAGACTAGGATGGCGGTGAGGCTCTCAGCTCTCCGTCTGACAAAGAGGGACTGGTCAGCGTCACCCTGCAAGTAGCCGGAATGTGTGAGTGTGCCGGTGATCTCCAAGTTCCAGCACTTGGGTGACTGTTTCAGGCCGTACAAGGCCTTGTGCAAGCGCCAGACCTCGTCACCGACCATAAATCCAAGTGGCTGAACCATGTAGATCTCCTCTTCTAAGGCACCGTGGAGGAACGTGTTTTACATCCATCTGGTGAAGCTCCAAGTCATGGTGAGGAACAGTCTTGAACAGAGTGCAAGCGGTGGTCATGCGGCCAACGGGTACGAAGGTGTCAGTGAAATATACACCCTCAACCTGCAAGAATCCATTCGCCATAAAGCGAGCCTTGTAGCAATCGAGTGTGCCATCAGGCTTCACCTTCTTGTGAAAGACCCACTCGGCCTGTACAGCCTTTCGCCCATATGGAAGGTCGACAAGCTCGTAGACCACGTGCTCACAGATGGCTGCACATCCTCACAAGCTGTACGCCACAAGTGTGCATCCTGAGCTAAGAGTGCTTCCTTCAACATGCCTGGATCTGGCGTCGTTGAGGGAGAGCTTCGGGTGGCTAAGACACATGCCTCTGGACTCGGTCTGACCACGACAAGGTCGGCTGTGGCATCGCAAGTGACCGAGAACTCTCAGGAGACCAACTTGTGGCCGACAGGACATGCCGGATGCACCTCAGTGTAGTCCGCCTAGAAAATCAGGCAAAGGGCCTTTGTACCGGGCTCGCCACTCTGAACAGTACGAGTCCGGCGTCTAGACGCCAAGTCAGCAGTCCGTTGAGCCCTAGGATCCAGTGGTTGAAGATGATCGCCGGGCTCGCGGGAGTAGCCTGATGTAGAGGTGCTTACCTCAGGTTGAGGAGAAGGCTGCTTGGCCATACCCGCAGGTGAAACAGGTGCATGCACGGGAGTCGGTGTGATAGGGGAGACTAACACTGGCACAGGATTGGGTGTGCCTAAGGGGACTAATGCTCTTTTGGGATCAGATGTGCTTGAGGGGTCTGACACCCACACGAGATCAGGTGTCTCAGAGGGGACCAAGACTGGCATGGGATCATGTGTGCCAGAAGGGAGTGACACCGGTACTGGATCAGGTGTGCTAGAGGGGAACAACACTGGCACGTGATCAGATGTGCCAGATGGGTCTAACACCGGCATAGGATGAGGTGTGCCAGAGGGGACTGATGAGGCTACTGGACCCATAGCCACGATGGCAGGATCATCAGCAGCCATAGACCGGACCGCAGGTGAGGGGGCCCGGGCGGACCCATCCGCAGGCCTAGTCTCCCCTATCTGCTAGGAAGCCACACAAGTAGGGACGTGGTCGGCGGCCAGTGACAGAATGTTGGACAAGTTGCAGTAGGTGAGAGCCTCAAAGAAGAGAGCATCTCGAGACCCGACAATGCGATGGCGAGTAGGGTCCCAAAAGCGCTAGGGTTCTTACCACGGGGAGATGTCGAGGAAGGTACACATGCATCCGCAAGGTGAGACCTTGGACCGTTGCTGGTCCTCGGTGTACCAGACGTAGGCAAAGGACCCCCAAACACATGCGAGATGGAGATCACCACGATGGTCAAACCAAAACTCGTACGACGTGACATGGTCTGGATGTGGACCATGTGGCAAGCGGTTCCAGACCCATGTCATGTAGGAGAAGCCCTCAAAGGCAAAGGACTCCAGAAGTCCGCACTCAGACCGCATAGCGCGAACCACATCATCCATGGTGCGGTTCCAACGCTCAGACACACCTATCTGCTGTAGTGTAGCAGGGGCGGAAAGCTGGTGAAAGATACCGTGCTCAGCAAAGTAGGCATCCATCTTGCCTAAGAACTCGTCACCACGATCCGAGCAGAACGTGTGCAGGGTGTGACGAAACTGACGCTCAACCTTGACAAGCCACAGGAGGACCGCAAGTGTGACATTGCTCTTGTGGCAGTAGATATGGACCCACCGCATGCCAGTGAAGTCATCAGTCAGGGTGAGAACATATCGACCCCAATCAGAGAGCGACTCGACTGGGAGAGGACCGAGAAGGTCCGAGTGGACCAACTCTAGTGGGCGCAGTGCCCAAGAGGAGTCGGGGTAACATCAGCGATGCGTCGTACCCTGATCGCAAAAAAGACAACTGGTCTTGGGTAACTTCTCAAAGGAAACAGTGTTAAGATCGAGGGTTGGTTGAGTTTAAATGACCGGGTACGTCAAATCATTTAGTACCAAAACGTTGGGAATCGTATTTTTTTTATACAAAACAACATAAAGCTATGATTTGGAAACTCCACAAACCGAGTCATTCTTAGTATGTGTTGCATGCATGCACGAGATTGCCTCCTTCAACATTATTCTTAACTTTTATCCTCACTCTCTATTCAAGTCAACTTTCTCATGCATCCTTTGAGTTACGTCACGGGTTTTATGCGTTCAATTCACTTCGTAACCCATACACGCCTTGTGTGCGGCTTCGCACCCTTTTTTTTGTTTTTGTAGAGATGGGCAGCCAGACACAGATGCAGCTGCCACTCGGTGTTGCTGCTGCTGCTTGGCATAGCTGTTGGAACTGAAAACTGTCGCAGCTCACCCGGTGTGGTGGTGGGAATTTCGTGGTGATGTCGCTTCTCCAAACGGCTGCAACGAGTCCCCGGATGCGACGGCAGTGGTGACTCTCATTGCAGCTGCCGGAGCTGCGTCTCTTCGGCGCACCTCAGGGAGAGAGGTCTCGCTGCTCTGATACCATGCGAAATTGCTATGAAGCTTTCTCACCTTGCTGCTGCTGACGTGGCGACAATGTCTAGTGAGCTGGCTCACTAGCAATCAAGCAGGTGTAGGGGTAAGGCTAGAGAGATAAGCAAAGTCTCATAAGCTCCGATAGCTTAGTATTGTTGAGAGAAGTGACAAATGACAAGCACTCAACATAAATAGATGCTGTTGCGCACGGCGGGTGGCGCACGAGACGCCTTTAGTTTGTCTTAAAACCTGCCCAGATCCACTGTTTTGGCCGTAACTCTGCGCACAGGTTTCCAAACGCAACACCATTTGAACCTAGAGATGTAGAATCTTGAGCCATACGCTACGACTTGTCACATGCATAAGTCCGGCACTGCTCGGTGGACAGACAATACAAAACATGCAAATCGGGCTCAAGAGAATTGGAAAATAATTTTAGGGCATGCAGGCCCATGCAAGCACGAACATGAGCTCTGTGTGTGAGTGCGATGCAAGACGGCAAGAATTTGGTTAAGTCTGGAACGTTGAGTATAAAGAACAAGGAGAAATTACAAATGAGCCCCTAGCGGGCTTATATAGGGGCGCCGGCAGCTAACCGCACGGGGCCCCGTCACCCCTGCTGAACCAAAATGATTCAACAGGGAGAACACACTGCATGCACCGTGAGAGCAACAAAGGTGGTCTCCTCGAGGCACTGGAACAACTCGCCGAGTGCCCGGGTCTCGACCACCGAGAAAATATGAGCAGTGTCAAAACATCTCGGAATCAACGTCCAGACATCACAGACGGCTTTCCGAACGTCGGAAGCCCCACAACAGCCATCGGGTCTCCTCGTCGCACCGGTACAGTCAACCGGGTGCGCGGGTCTCAACCCACCGAGAAAACTCTCCTGCCTCCTGACAAGTCCACATGGCTGTCGGAACGCATCGACCGCGTCTCGCCAGCGCTGTCGTAGGTGCTGGAGAAGTCTCGGTGTAGTCCGGAGGCCCATCGTGTCGTCACGTCGTCCTCTGCCATATACCCCGAATGTGGGTATATTGGTAAACTAGCAGTGTCGGTCGTGACGGGTGGAAGCCACACAAACCAACACTCCCCTTGGCTGACATAGCCGTCCACGCCAGAACGAATGAACGAAGGCATGGAACAGCAATGTATGGCAAGCCATAAGATGCATGAGTCAACTCACACAGACACACACACAGTCATCTGCTATCCATCTAGGGTCTCCCTGGACATTGGCACAGCCCACCAAGTGTCTGGGTCTCGACCATGAGAGGAGGGATGCACACGTGCACAAACCAGTGTAATGTCTATCACACACATGTCAAGCAACAAGATGGTCTCCTCGTGACACTGGCGGTACCAGGGCCCGGGTCTCGACCACTACGAGCAATCCATCATCATAGTATC
Organism: Penium margaritaceum; assembly: GCA_023375785.1. Taxonomy (NCBI): domain Eukaryota; kingdom Viridiplantae; phylum Streptophyta; class Zygnematophyceae; order Desmidiales; family Peniaceae; genus Penium; species Penium margaritaceum. Next base: position 172,794 of record SZWC01004340.1, read on the forward strand.
ATCATCCAAACACAGGATCATGGGAGGATCTCCTCGTAACACGAGTGCAATGCACCACGTGTCCGGGTCTCGACCAACAGCTCGCATGCACAATGCCACACACAGTATAGCGGCACACTAAGACATACGATCACATGGTCTCCTCGTGACACTGGTGCAATGCACCAAGTGTCCGGGTCTCGACCAACAGTGTGCTACCACCTGTATGCAGCTGTGCAGGCACGTATCGTGAGGCACATGCGGGATGCTGTAGATGCTCAGAACAGAGCATGAACCTCGCCATGCATCTCCCATGGCGTCGCATCAGGTCGAGGTCCACACAACACTCCCCCTGGGCAGATGAAGCTGGCAGCGATATCCTCGATGGAGATGCTGATGTCGTAGCTGAAAAGATCCTGGGCGATGAGTCATGTGGTGTATCCATCATGTAGAGACAGCTCCCCCTGTCACCTGTGAGTCGACTCCCTCCCTCAAAGACGAAGTGGTGTCTCCGGCTACAACTCCTCACGTGAATCTGCATCACCTGGGGTATACCAGTCCTCGCGTGAGTGCCAAGGGTCCCAACTCACAGTCTCTCCTGCCTCCGCACTGCCGCGATGCATCTGTGTACGCCGGAGGAACGGGAATGGGCGAGCAGCACGCGTGCATGGATGAAGTGGCGGAGCTGGCCTCCGATACGGGATAGGAGACCCTGAGACACAAGGGTGTACTGCTAGAAGAGGAGAGCTGGAGCGATGNGGAGCGATGATGGGGTCGACAGGAGCCGGGATGGCGGAAGCCGAAGGCACGCTCAGCATCACTGCTGCTGCCGGAAGGCTCCTGCCGGTACCAGTGATGCTGCCCTCCTCTGAGAATCGCTCACGCGCTGCCACCATCTCTCGCTGTAGCATGACTACACGCTCCTGCAGATCAGCATAATCTGCCTCGGACATGTCGAGGTGGCCCATGTCGACCTGGAGTAGAATGAACTCTGCCTCACTGGATGCTGCACATGCAGACTGCACAGCTCGTGAGTACAGTGCCATCTGCATCTCTGCTGCTGAAGATGATGGAACAGGTGCCGCTGCATCCTCTTGGGGGTCAACCAAGGTCGCAATGTGCTGAGACGCAGGAACATTGGATGCAGCTGCAGGTGTCGCATCCATGTCACAGCTCGTGTCTGTCATGCGAGGAGTGAGCGGTCGCATGCCGAGAGAGAAGGAGAAGGAGGAGTCGTCAGAGTCCGTAGGGCATGTGGAAGCGTCGTCCGTGCAGGTACTACCGCTCTCAGCGTCGATGTGATCGGTAGCGTCACGAAGAGGTGAAATCGAGGGGGCAGAACTCAGCTCCTGCTGACGAGGTGACTCAATCTGCATATATGGATCTGCTCCAGTGTCCTCGACTGCCGCCATAATGGACATAGGTGTACAGGGCTCCGGCTCAGCAATGTCCGTCAAGGCGACCAACAAGCGCAGCTGGCGATCACGCACTGTCTCGCCGGGAACGCAAGTCGCTACCACCTGCTTGATGACAGAGTATGGATCATCATCTGACTCTGTCATGTATGTCGCTGCTCCGTTGTGGGTACGAGAACCCGTAGACTGTGGGAAGGTGGACGACTCCTCACGCTGAAGCTGGTCCTCAGGTAGTGCAGATGAGGCGGTGAAGCATGCTGTGTCTGCTGCAGCATATGTCCCGGCGACATCTCTGAGAACTGCTGCTCTCAAGAACGCCTCAACCTCTAACAGACCAGCCGGTCGACTCTGCTCATGTACAGCGACCGCTGTCGGGNTGCAAAATGTCTGGCTGCTGCCCCAGCGTAGATGTCGACCTCGATGACATGCAAGTCCCAAGTACTCCAACATCTGCCGGAGTCGTGTGAGTCGTCTGCACACTCTCCCCCGAAAGTCCAGGGCCTCCACCGGACGGAGCCGGGAGTGGCACAGTCCAGGGACACCGTGCGTGCACTCCTCCTGACGCAACCTGCTGCTGTAGCAGATTTGGATCCAGCTCGGACGTGGAAGTCGAGCTCGATGATACGCAAGTCCGGACCATGACCTCCATGGTGGGATCAGACTCCACGTCATGTACTGCCACCCTGTCATCTGCATCTGCCTCGGCTGACGCTAAGGCACGGCGGGACGGCGGGAGTGCGGCTACTGTCGCTACGGGCATAGGCACTGTCTGATGACCACATTCCCCCTCGACAGGTACAGCAATGGAAGCCGAGGAGGTGGAGGATGTATCGGAATCGGCGCGAGCACGGCGTGCGGAGCGCTGACGCCGACGTCGCGGGGCCACTCGACTGGAACGACTGCATGAAGACATGTCATCGCGAGGTGGCGTCGTGGTCGCAACAGAGTGGAGGATCGAAAGGATGGTGGAAGCCTGAGACTCGCTGGCAGATGGGGCTGAAGGTACACCATCGGATGACGAAGGAGGAGAGNGTGACGACAAGGTCACAGAGCCGCTGCACCGTCTGTCGGAGGCCGTGGATCTCAGCGAATATGCTCGCCAGAGGTCCAGCTAGGGGATCTACCAACGACGGCAGATCCGTATGCTGTGGAGGACGCAGGCTCGGACGAGGCTGTAACCAAGGTGGATGCCAGCCGGGAGGGCGCGTCCAACAGGGACGCCAACCATGACGTCCATCACCACAGTAGTAGCAGGCGAATGCGCAGGGCGCCTGCTCAGATGTCCGCGCACTCATCTTGTGCGCTGGACGATGGATAGGTGCCGAGGGCACCTACTCCCGGTGGTAAACACCAAGCCACGGGAGTGAATGTGGCCAGTAGGTACTGTCACTCCTCGAGGTCACGGCGTCCGGGTCAGCAAACGTGACCAGACGGGAAGAGCTGCACTACCAGAGCACGCCCAGAGACGACAGTCCGACTAACTGCGGCCACTAATGCTGCTGCCACTAATGGAGCGAAGACTGCTCCAAGACGAGAAGGGGTGGCGGCTGCAGGTGTGGCCGCTGCTCCAAGCGGTAGACGACCCAGCCCTCGGAGACGGTAAGACTCGAATCCGCCGGTGATCCTACAGGGTAAAGTGCGCGCACCAATCCACGGGCCCCAGGGAGACGCCGGTTTACGACACGTCTCGAAGCGGAAATCACCGACGACGACAGTCCGCTTTCGGCTATGAAGGCGAAAGTGTAAGCTCTCGCGCAGCTGCCGCACTAAGTAGTCGTCGACACTCCACCGCCTGATGCTGATACTGCAGCTAGGAAGTTGCGGCTGTTGCGGCGGTGGTGGTTGGAAGATGACCCTCTTTTTTCTTTTCCGGTATTGTCTAGTCCTCAAGCCCCTCTTTCTGTTTTTCTTTTTCTTTGGACTCACCCGCCACCCCCTTTTTTTTCTTTTGGATCTCCCTTGTGCTCGCCTGAAACCCTTCCTTTTCTATTTTTTTCTTCGTCCTTTTTTTTCTCTTTTTTTTTTTCCTTTTTCAGGCGTACCCCTTTTCGGACCTTTTGCAGCTCGCCCCCCCTTTTTCT
>SZWC01004341.1:0-11558 GCA_023375785.1 Penium margaritaceum
ATATGTATATGTATATGTATATGTATATGTATATGTATATGTATATGTATATGTATATGTATATGTATATGTATATGTATATGTATATGTATATGTATATGTATATGTATATGTATACATATATGTATAAGTATATGTATATTTTTATGTATATGGACGGAGTTGTAATATGTCCATCGTTTCGGTCGTTCGATCAGTCGTTTCCATAGTCGAAAACGATCTGCACGTGGTGTCCAGAGTCAAAAACGGTAAACACGCGCTGTCCATAGTCAGAAACGAGATGACAGCGGTGCCCATGCTTTTCGTCGCGCGAGAGAAAACGGGCACGGTTGATTTATATTTCATGTATATATCTGTAGCAGAAGGGACGGAACCCTTGGCCAACTAGGCCAAACCCGCGGTGCTTGAGGGTCTCAGACCCGCAAGCCATCCCATCCGCCCGCCCACAGGCCAGGGACCCCGTGCGAGCCACGTCAGACCCGGCCGCGCGCTACACTCCCCCCCAATAGGAGTGAGCCGCCCTCGGCGTCCGCACGTCGGACTCGAACCCCAACGCTCTGATACCAATGTAGCGGAACGGACAGAACCCTTGGCCAACCAAGAGCTAGAAAACCTGGACAGCAGGTTGGGGCAGCAGCGTTGTTGATGCATCGTGGGGTCTTCCACACTCGTTGCTTAAGTCTGCTGCTCTAGAGTCTAAGTCTGGAAGCTCTGGATTTGTTACTCAGAAACGTGCACGCTAGTGTTAGCGCCAGAAAGCAGCTGAAAACTGAAAGTGACTGATTAGGAATGAAGAATGAGCAACAATGAGAACCCCTCCAAGTTCTATCTCCTCCCCACTAGTGTAGAACTAATTACTCAGCTAACCAGCCAATCAGATAGCAATAGTGCTAGACCTATTTTCTGGCAGGCAGGGATTTCTCGGTGAGCTCGCCAGACACCCGACAGCCCAAAACCCGGGCGTCGTCCGTTGTGCCTGAAAACTGGACCATACCATAATTTCGACGCTGCAAACGCAGTCGTGCGGTCAGAATCAGCTAGAAAAATATCAGCGAAGAGTTATGGCTGCCCAAACCTGGGCAGTGCCTACAACGGTTAGTGATGCCAAACAGGGCCACATAGCAGGAGACATGGACCCTAGGCATAGCATGACGATGCAGACGCAATGCCACAACCAGAAACAAAGCTGAGTGCACGGAAATAGAATCTTCAGTGGCAGTGACCGCCGGCGGCCCGACCGCCGCGGAGGCCTGCTGATGGAGCTGAGCGCATTGCCGTAGGGAGGAGAGAGGCTTCAGCGAACGGTGCGTTGACCTCAGCGTGCGTCGGCTCCACCACGCGACACTCCAGCAGCGTCGAGTCTCGTCGTCATTCTTCTGCACGTCAATGTACATAAGCCGGGAGGACACAACAGAGTCCAATGAGAGATGCGTGAAAATAAACACTCCCCCATGACTCACAGGCGCAGTGCACATGTGCGGGCAGAGACACAGACAATGACCAGACTCCCCCAGACCACGCAGAGATGCAAGCAGGGACAAAGAGAGCAACTCACGGACGCACGCTGACCGAACTCACAGCCTTCTTGAACAAGTCACGCTTCAGTGCCTTGGTCAAGAAGTCAGCCAACCGTCGTGTTGTCTCAACCCACACGATGCTCATGCTGCTGTCATGCAACAACGAACGCACATAGTGATACTCAACGTTGATGTGCTTTGTGCATGTGTGATGCACGTCGTCATTGTCGGTGATGGCCATGGCACTCTCATTGTCACAATGCAACGTGATGGATGCGACAGGCTGACGCAACTCGGACAGCAAACGACACAGCCATACACTCTCACATGCACCTGAGCCAAGAGCCACGTACTCAGCCTGAGCAGTACTGCGTGCAATGCACCCCTGCTTGCCACTGCGCCAGAACACAGCTGTGCCACCAATGAGAAAGATCCAGCCTGTGCGACTCTTACCGTCCGGACTGCCGGCACTGTCACTGTCGGTGCATCCCACCGCGACCACAGACGGCTGACAGCGGAACATGAGACCTCGCCGAGGAGTCGAGACAACATAGCGCAGTACTTAGATCGCAGCCTCGTAGTGGAGGTGACGTGGCTCTTGAGAGAACTGGGCTAGGAGGTTGACGGGGAACGCGATGTTTGGACGCGTCGTCGTCGCCAGGAACATCAGTGACCCGATGACTCGCAGGTACGTGGTCACGTCAGCTGGCTCCCCCACAACAGCTTGGTCAGGACTCTTCAGCTTCACCTGGCCATCGGGTGACATGGGTGAGGATGCGCTCGGCACGAGTGGCAGGTCCTCTGCAAAGCGGGTGGACAGAGTCTGCACTTAGGCAGCCTGGTGGATGTGCAGGACGCCCTGGGAGCGATCACGCTCGAGCTCCATGCCCAGGAAGACTCTGGCAGATCCGAGATCCTTCATCTGGTAGGCGGCGTGCAGTGAGTCCTTGACGCGCTGGATGGCAGCCGTGTCTGGGGAGGCAATGTGGAGATGGTTGACGTAAACCAGAACAGCAGCGAAAATCTGGCCTCGCGGGCTGACAAACAGTGCGGGGTCAGCGGTGCTGGGCTGGAGTCTGGCCCGAAGGAGCGTGCTGTTGATTTCTTGGTTCCAGCACCGAGGTGACTACTTCAGGCCATAGAGGGCCTTACGTAGTCGCCAGACTCTCCCAGTGCCGTCATCGAAGCCTGGGGGCTACACCATGTAGAGCTCCTCACCCTCCAGTGAGCCATGGAGAAACGCATTGCTCACATCCATCTGATGCAGCTCCCACCCATGCTGGGCGACCAGGCCGAAGAGCGCCCGGCTAGTGGAGAACCGGCCAACTGGGGCAAAAATCTGGTCTTTGTCGACCCCAGGAACCTGGGCAAACCCCTTGGCTGTAAGGCGGGCCTTGTACTTGTCCAAGGAACCGTCGGGCTTCCACTTGCGCCGACATACCCACTTGGCGCCGATGGCCTTCCGACCTGGAGGAAGGTCGACGAGGTCGTACACATGGTGTTGTTGGATAGCAGCAAGCTCATTAGAACAGGCAGTGTCCCAGTGCGTGACCTCAGGAGAGGCTCGTGCCTCGCGCAGGGTGGCTGGGTCCTCCGGGCGTGCTGTGGAACAGACTGAGAGAGCGTGTGCATCTCGAGCCCCTGGTGGGATGCGCACGAGTGCAGCCATGACAGCGTGCTGATGCTCGTGATGGAGCATTGCGTAGTCCAGTGCGGAGCCCGGGTGAAGGTCTGCAATGATGGCCGAGGTGGTCAAGCCGAGGGCCTTGGTGCCAGGGTCCCCACTCGCGACCGTGGGAGTGGCGGAGACATGTGGAGCCACGGGGGGTCGAGGCGCCACGGAGCGTGGTGCGACAGTCCGCACGCTCGTCGACGGTCTGGGTCGGAGGCTGCCGCCTGGGCCACGTGTGGAGTGTGGTAGGGTAGGAGATGGCACTGAGTCCGATAGGCTAATGGAGGCAGACGGGGTTGCTGGCCCGGAGAAGCCAGCGGATGCAACCGGGGCAGCTGGCCCGGATGGGCCGGCGGACGTGACTGGGGCGGCTGGACCGGAGGGACTGGCGGGTGCGTCAAGGACTGCTAGAACGGAGGGGCCAGCGAACACGACTGGGGCTGCCGGACAGGAGGGACCAGCGGACGTGACTGGGGCTGCCGGTCTGGAGGGACCAACGGACGCGACTGCAGCTACTGGCTCAGAGGGACCAGCGGACACGACTGGGGCCGTGGGCTCGGAGGGGCCGGCAGACACGACTGGGGCTACCGGCTTAGAGGGACTGGGGGATGTGTCATCCGGAAGCGACAGGACGGAGGAAGGACTCACTCCCCTATGCGACGGGATAGACACAGACGAGTTGGAGTGAATGAGGTCGCGAGGAAATAGGTCCTCGAAGAAGAGTGCATCTTGGGACTCGTCGATATAGTGCCGGGAGGGATCCAAGAAGCGCCATGCCTTGGACTGACGAGAGACACCGAGGAAGGTGCAGGAACGCCCGTGGGGGGTGAGCTTGTCGTCCTGTTGTGAGGCGGGCAGCCACACCACGGCCACGCAGTCCCAGACGCGAGCCGGGTGGAGGTCAGCGCGCTGACCGCACCAATGCTGGAAGGGCGTGGACTGGCGGGGAAGGGGACCGTGGGGAATCCGGTTCCAGACCCAGGTCATGTAGGCCATCGGAGAGACCGGAATCGACCCGCATGGTGCGGACGGCGTCGGCCATGGTACGGTTCCACCGTTCGGAAACACCGTTCTGGGCGCGCGTGTAGGGCGCGGATGTCTCATGGTGGCTGCCGCGTGAGGCGAGAAAGGTCGTGGCCTTGCCCATGTACTCACCACCGCGATCGGAGTGAAAGCGGCGAAGAGGACGGCCACACTCGCGTTCCGCAAGGACAAGCCAGTCCTGGATGGTGCGGACGACATCACTCTTCTGCCGAAGGCAGAAGACCTAGCGGTAGCGAGAGTAGTCGTCAGTGAGGGTGAGGACATAGCGGCTGTGCTCGCTGACAGACTCAATGGGGAGAGGGCCCATGACGTCCGAATGGACAAGATCAAGAGGGGCGGATGCACGGGAGGAAGACAGAGGGTACGTGGACCGGTGCATCTTCTTCTCAGCGCAATCAATGCACTCAGTGGGGCACGGGCTGGGGAAAGTCTCCGGGTCAAGGCCCTTGGCCGGCAGGGTGCGGAGCATACTGTCTAACTTGGCAGAGTGGACGTGGCAAAGGCGGCGGTGCAAGAGGCGAGCGTGCAAAGGGGAAAGCGTGCTGGTGACAAACACATGGCCTATGGCGGCCGACGGGGAGGAGACGGAAGGGGAGGAGGAGAGACGGGGCACATGCCACAGGTTGCCACAGGCTGTGACGTGTAGTACTACGAGACCAGACAGACGAAGCGACATAGTGCCAACACCACGCGAGTGCACAACGTCCATGCTCATGCGGTCAAGTGCAGTGACGGAAAGGAGGGTGAGCTCGAGACCATGGATGAAAAGGACATTGGTTAGAAAGACGTCACCGGTAGGACCACGGAAACGAACAACGCCAACACCACGGACAGGCAACACCTGTCCGGAGCCCGTTCGGACACCGGAGACATCGCCTACAGGACCGAGCATACTGAAGGCCTCACGAGAGGCCGTCATGTGATGTATGGCCCCGGAGTCGATGATCCAGGTCTCAGCGAGATCCTGGACCAGGGTCGCCAGATCGCTAACGGTCACATGGTAGCAAGCAAGGGACGCGGACGTGGTGGAAGGAGGCGCGAACCGAAACTGCCAATCGTCAAGCCATGCAACATCGTCATAGGAAGGGGTAGAGGAGACCACGGGAGATGATGTGACAGACTAGGAAACGGGAGACGACCGTACATCAGTCTCAGTGATGCAAGGCGGGACAGGAGAGCAGGAAGTGATGTAACTCGCACTTCCCTGGGGAGGAGGGCGCGTCAGGCCAAGCTGGAGCGCAATGAACTGCTCCAGCTGACGCTCACGGGAGGACGGCCCGGGAGTGTAGACCGAGTGCGGAGTGACGGCACCGGAGCCCGGGTAAGGGAGGGACAGCTCCGGCGACGGGAACAGAGGCACCGACGGCTGTGGGTAGTACTGCTGCGGCGCAGGTATCTGCGGGACTGGTGGAGCTGTCGGAGTGGCGGAGCTGCTGGAGGAGGGCAAAGTGTCAGGGCCAGAAGAAGCGATGGCGGCAGAGGCGAGACGGCGCTCTCGCTGGCGACGCATGGTGGCAATGACGCGCGCCTCGTCCGTCGGGAGAGGGCACGTATACCATCCGTGCCCAGGTTGGCCACTGTTGTGGCAGACCGAGCCACCACCGTTGGACCCGGTCGACTGCTGCTGTTGCTGCTGTTGCGCAGGATCCTTGCCTTTCTTGTTCCGGCTCTTCTTCTTCTTTCCCAAAGACGATGAGGTAGCTGCGGCGGGGGAGGCGACGGCCATGGAGGCAACGGCAGGGGAGGCGACGGCAAGGGATGCAAGAGCCTCTATGCGATGGAGCTGGGACTCCTGGCAAGCTTCCTCAATGCGGAGGAAGAGCTCGTATGCCCAGGGCATGAGGGTGCCCTGGGCCGCCATGGTGGAGAGGACGTCCTGGGGGTAGTGCACGAAGATGTCCGCGTACGCGCTGGTGGCGCCGCGCTTGATGGTGAGGAGCACGGACAGAGGGGGTGGAGCAGATTTTCCGAGACGACGAAGGATGTCCTCTGTCCACTATCAGTAGGCAGTGATCGTCTCGGTCTCCCCCATGTGCAGGGAGTTGAACTCCAGGAGCAGACGGCTGATCTCAGCGTCGCTGGACAAGCGATGGGGCCTGGTGAGGACGTGCCATGCGGCTGCAGGGTCTGGGATATCGCCAGAGGTGAAGTCACCGAGGAAAGGCTCTAGGGCCAGGCGGCAAGCTCGAGGGGCGACTGGGACGAGGGCACGGACGGCGCGACCAGCGTCATACACCTGGTCGGCCTGGGTGGAGTCATAAGGGAGGGTGTAGTATGCCCACAGGCCCTCACCTTGCGCCGAGATTCAGAAGCTCAGCTCCCAGCTCTGGAACTACTCGCCGGCCTGAAGTGGCGGCAGCGGCGTCTCAAAGTCCTTCTGCCTACGGCCGACGCCAAGAGTGGGGCCAAGGATGGAGGTCACTGTCTGCCGCTGGTGCTGAGTCTGCTGCTGTGCCAGGTAGTACGTGGCAGCAGACACAGCTGGGCTGGCGTGCCCTGGAGGGATGAACGGTGGCAGCGCATTGGTGGCAGTCTGGGAGGCTAGTGGCTGTAGCGCTGCAAGCTGCTGCGTCAAGGCGGTGAGCTATTGCTAAAGAGCAACGAGGGGGTCAGGGTTGTAGCCAACGACACCGGTGGGCTGCTGCTGCTATTGCTGCTACTGCTGTTGTTGCTACTGTTGCTGCTGCTGTTGCTGTTGCTGCTGTTGCCACTGCAGTCGTTGCAAGAAAGGGGGGCTAGGGGTCCCCCCAACAGAGGAGGATCCCTCCCCACCGAGGCTACCAGCCATGGTTTGGTGTCCCTTGTTTTTTTTGTCTTTGTGTTGCTGATTTGAGTAGTGGTTTGGGACAGTGGGAATTCTACCCACCCCTTTGGTTGTCTTCCCCCTTCCCTTTCTCACCCTTTTGTTTTTTTGTTGATGACGTCAGTAGTGACATCAGCAGCGGGATGCTGACATCAGCAGCGGCAGTTGTTGGAGCCGCTACTGTTGCTGCTGTTGCTACTGCTGCTGTTGTTGCTGCAGCCACTGTAGCTGCTACTGCTGCTGCAGCTGTTGGTGTTGCTGCCGCTGCGGCTGTTGTTGCTGCTGATGCAGGTGCTGCTGCTGCTGTTGTTGCTGCTACTGCTGCTGTGGCTGTAGCTGCTGCTGCTGCTGCTACGGCTACGGCTGCTGATGGTGCTGTTGCTGCGGCTGCAGTTGCAGCAGCAGCTGCTTCTGCTGCAAGCTGATGCGGCTGCTGTGGCTACTGGAGCCCGCTGCTGCTACTGCACGCTGCTGCAGCTGTTGCGTGCTGCAGCTGCTGCTCGCTACTGCTACGGGCTGTGGGGTGGGGGATTTTTTTTCTCCTCCTCGTTTTTTGTTTTCGTTTTTCGTGTCACAACCGGCAGTCGCCCGCTGTCTGCTGCGAGCAGCGGGCTGCTGCTCGCTGGTAGTAGTGAGCTGCTGCTCGCTGGCAGCAGCGGGCTGCTACTCACTGCTTGCTCGCTGCAGGCTACGAGCAGCAGCAGCCGCGGCTGGCTGCTGCCAGCAGCTACTCGCTACTGCTGCTGCTGCAGCTGGCTGCTGCTGCGACTCGCTGCTACGGCTACTGTAGCCCGCTATTGCTGCTGCACGCTGTTGTAGCTGCTGCGTGCTGTGGCTGCTACTCACTGCTACTGCGGACTGCTGCTGCGGGCTGCTGCTGAGCGCAGTAGTTGCTGCTGCTGCTGCTGCGGGCTACTGCTGTTGCGGGCTGCCGTGAGCTGCTACTTCTGCTTGTTGCTACTGTTGCATGGAGCTGCTGCTGGCTGCTGCTGCCACTGCTCGCTGCCGTTGCCTGCGGCTGTCGCTGCTGCAGGTTGCTGCTACTGCGTGCTGGTGCTAGTCACTGCACCTGGGTGACTTTGCAACGTGCGTCGTCGCCCGCAGGTGTCGGACGCGACCTGCCGCTCACCTCCTCGCGTCACGCGTGGGGGTCAGTGCTGCCGAAAAATTTCGGCAGCATTTCCCCTGGCCCAGTGGCCGTGGGAAAAAATCTGACGCCGCCACCAGGTGGGTCAATGCTGTCGGAAAAAATCCGGCAGCATTTCCCCTGCACTGGCGCGTATGGGGGTCCGCCGGCCTTGTCTGGCACCTGTTCGCCAATCTTCTGCTGCTACTGCTACGCTTTGGCTATGATACCAAGCTAGAAAACCTAGGCAACAGGTTGGAGCAGCAGCATTGTTGATGCAGCGTGCGGGCTTCCACGCTCGTTGCTTAAGTCAGCTGCCCCCTCAGTTTGCTGCTCTAGAGTCTAAGTCTGGAAGCTCTGGGTTTGTTACTCAGAAACGCGCGCGCCAGTGTTAGCGCCAGAACGCAGCTGTAAACTGAAAGNAAAAATCCGGCAGCATTTCCCCTGCACTGGCGCGTATGGGGGTCCGCCGGCATTGTCTGGCACCTGTTTGCCAGTCTTCTGTTGCTGCTGCTACGCTCTGGCTGTGATACCAAAATGGAAAGCCTAGGCAGCAGGTTGGGGCAGCAGCGTTGTTGATGCAGCGTGCGGGCTTCCACGCTCGTTGCTTAAGTCAGCTGCCCCCTCAGTTTGCTGCTCTAGAGTCTAAGTCTGGAAGCTCTGGGTTTGTTACTCAGAAACGCGCGCGCCAGTGTTAGCGCCAGAACGCAGCTGTAAACTGAAAGTGACTGATTAGGAATGAAGAATGAGCAACAACGGGAGACCCCTCCAAGTTCTAGCTCCCCCCCACTAGAGTAGAACTTGTTACTTAGCTAACCAGCCAATCAGAAAATAGTGCTAGACCTGTTTTTTGGCAGGCAGGGTCTCCTCGGTGAGCCCTGCCATACGCCCGACAGCACAAAACCTGGGCGTCGTCCATTTTGCCTGAAAACTGGACCATACCATAATACCAACGCTGCGAACACAGTCGTGCGGTCAGAATCAGCTAGAAAAATTGCAGCAAAGAGTTATGGCTGCCCAAACCCGGGCAGTGCCTACGACAGTCAGTGACGCCAAACAGGGCCACATAGCAGGAGACATGGACCCTAGGCATAGCATGACGATGCAGACGCAATGCCACAACCAGAAACAAAGCTGAGTGCAGGGAAACAACATCTGTAGTGGCAGTGACCGCCGGCGGCCCGACCGCCACGGAGGCCTGTTGATGGAGCTGAGCGCATCGCTGTAGGAAGGAGGCTTCAGCGAACGGTGCGTGGGCCTCAGCGCGCGTCGGCTCCACCGCGCGGCACTCCAGCAGCGTCGAGTCTCGCCGTCAGTCATCTTCATGCTGATGTACACAAGCCGGGAGGACACAACAGAGTACAATGAGAGATGCGCGAAAACCAACACTAGGCCAAAACCACGATGCTTGAGGGTCCCCGACCCTCAAGCCATCCCATCCGCCCGCCCACAGGCCAGGCATCTGCCGGGCCCCGCTACCGCGGGGCCCGGCAGATGCCTGGACAAGTAAAAAAATAAAACCCTAACCCACCAGTTTTACTAGGAGGTTTGTATGTTATGGGGGGGGGGGGTTTGCGAGATGCGGCGCACGTGTGATAAACGAAAGGGAATCTGCCAGGCCCCGCTACCGTGGGGCCCGGCAGATGCCCGGGCAAGTAAAAAATAAAACCCTAAACCCCCAGTGTAACTAGGGGGTTTGTCGGATATTCGTGTGGGTTTGCGAGATGCGGCGCACCCTGTCGCGAGTTTTGGAGTTCGCACTTGCGATTTCCAAAACTCGCGGCAGGGTGACGTCTGACATCGGTGATGCCAGTGCCAGCGTCGCCCACTTTCGCCCTCGAAGTCGGCAAAGTTCGACTTCGAGGGCGTGGGTACAGTTGTCATTTTTTCCTCTTTTCCTCGCACGACGAAAAACATGGGCACTGCTGTCTTGTCGTTTTCGACTTTGGGCACCGCATGCTTGTCGGTTTCGACTCTGGACACAGCGTGCGCATCGAAATCGACTATGGACACCGCGGATCTATCAACCGAAACCATGGGGAGCGGATTATTTTGGTCCCCCATTTTTTTTATTTTCTTTTTGACGCGCAAACCCCCTATTACGATGTAGGTTTTTATGTTTTGCGCGGGCCGAGCCCGCGCAAAACATAGAAAACCCTAAATCGTAATAGGGGGTTTGCGCGTCGAAAAAGAAAATAAAAAAAATGGGTCATCGCTCTATCGCAATGTTGCGAGGGATCGAGGGTCGCGATCGAGCGACGGTCACATGACCCTCCTCGCCATGCTCGATCAGCGACGCATGTCGCTGATCGCGCATGGCGAGGGAGCCGGATACGTCGTTCTTATATTTTAATGTGCTGGATATGGGGGATAAAAAATTCCGCTCTTGGATATGGGAGGGTCCGCCCTTCGGGAATGTGGATATGCGGGCTATTTTGCCCAATGTTTTTTTACTTTGAGCTTCGCCGGTCGTCGCGAGCTCGCAGGATTTTCGCGCTGAAACCTCCCTGCGAGCTCGCGATGACCCTGACAAACCCCCCATTTAAACTAGGGGGTTTGTCGTAGGTTTAGGGGGTTTGCAGGATGCGGCGCACGCTGGGTATTTGCCGGGCCCCGCTACCGCGGGGCCCGACAGATGCCCAGGCAAAGAAAAAAATAACACCCAAACCCCCGAGTGTAACTAGGAGTTTATCTGTTGTTTGGGAGGGGTTTGCGACATGCGGCGCACGTGTGAGAGAAGAAAGGGAATCTGCCGGGCCCCGCGACCTCGGGGTCCGGCAGATGCCCGGGCAAGTAAAAAAATAAAATCCAAACCCCCTAGTGTAACTAGGGGGTTTGTCGTATATTTGGAGGGGGGTTTTGCGACATGCGGCGCACGTGAGAGAGAAGAAAGGGAATCTGCCGGGCCCCGCTACCACGGGGCCCAGCAGATGCCCGGGCAAGTGAAAAAAACCCGAACCCCCTAGTTACACTAGGGGGTTTGTCGGATATTGGGGGGGGGGGTTGCGAGATGCGGCGTACCCTGTCTCGAATTTTGGGGTTCGCACTTGCGACCTCCAAAAGTCACGACAGGGTAACTACTGACATCGGCGATGCCAGTGTCAGCGTCGCCCACTTCGCCCTCGAAGTCGGCGAAGTCCAACTTCGAGGGCGTCGGGATGGTTGGCTTTTTTTTCTGTTTTCGCTCGCACAACGCAAATCATGGGCACCAATGTCTTGTCGTTTTCGACTATGGATAGCGCGTCTTTTCCGTTTTCAACTCTGGACACCGCGTGCGGATCGTTTTCGACTATGGACTCCGCAGATCTATCGACCGAAACGATGGACTCCGGAGAATTGATGCCCTAGGTATATGTATATGTATATGTATATGTATATGTATATGTATATGTATAT
>SZWC01004341.1:13855-53227 GCA_023375785.1 Penium margaritaceum
ATGTATGTATGTATGTATGTATGTATGTATATATGTATGTATGTATGTATGTATGTATGTACGTATGTATGTATGTATGTATGTATGTATGTATGTATGTTTGTATGTATGTATGTATGTATGTATGTATGAATGTATGTATGTATGTATGTATGTATGTATATATGTATGTATGTATGTATGTATGTATGTATGTATGTATGTATGTATGTATGTATGTATGTATGTATGTATGTATGTATGTATATATGTATGTATGTATGTATGTATGTATGTATGTATATAGGTGTGTCTAGTTACAAATGAGGTATACTGGGGACGTTGGGTCGATCGTCAAGCAACGCATGTGGAGTCGCGTTGTGAGTGCTCAAATTCAACAAGCTCCACCAAGAAGTCGGGGTGTTTCGAGGATCGACGGTGTAGATGCGAGTTGCATTTTACACATCGAGATGTGTCTTAATGCATGGAGAAGTGGACTGAAAGGTCTAAACTTCTGTCGATGATTCTGAAAAGTGGTCGCATTTGTCAGAAAGTGTGAGAAGGTTTGCCGGAGGGCGAGGGAAGTTGGTATTATTGCCCTTGATCATCAGCGAGGAAATCAAAGTCTTGAGGCACGGTGGGCTATTTGTGTAATGACAGAAATGCCCATTTGGAAGATTAGGAACTTGTGTACATCTGTACGTAGCATTCCCTCACCTTTTAGCCGTGACGTGCCGAAACACGCAGAGATGTGTCCCGGTGACGGCGATAATATCCGTCAATGAGGTCATCGTCGTCTCGGAGGCTGTCATATGGTTCCCAACTGTTATGCGCAGCGTCGTAGCCGTGCCACTTGACAAGATATTCCGTTTTCCTGCCACGTCGTCGATGGCCGAGGATGTCCTCGATTACGTACTTTGTGTCCTTATCCATTTGGACAAGAGGAGGGGGAGGTACATCCCTACAGGGGAAGTTCTCTTTGAGGTCTCAATACTGCTTGAGTGTGCTGATATGAAACACCGAATGAACGTGCATAGTTTCAGGGAGTTTGAATCGCGTAACCACTGGATTTTGCATGTGCTCGATCTCAAATGGTCCCAACCATCGGGGTTTGAGCTTTGAACAGTCGGCTCCACGGAGTTTGATGTCCGTCGAGCTGGGAAAAACTCTATCGCCGACGGTAAAAACATTGTTGCTACGATGTCGGTTGGCTCATCGTTTCATCATCGCTTGCATCTTCGCGTGTGTCTGCTGCGTTTCCTCCCAGATGCTAGAGAAGTTACGGCGTTGGACGCCAACCATGGGAATGTTGCACTGGGTGTGTAGTCCGGCTGGTGTGGCGGGAAGTTTGCCACTCACCACTTCAAATAGAGTTTTACATGTTGCGGCGGAGATCACCGAATTATATGCGATTTCGGCGGTTGGGAGTTTTTGTGCCCAATCCGTCGTATGAGGTTCCCATAATGACCGGAGAAGCTGTTCGACCGTTCGGCTGGGTTTGGGCGTTGGTTTGAGGATGGAACACCGTTTAAAGCTGGATCCAATTGCCGTAGCGAGTCATCGGTTCGTGCCAAAAATGGCTGGTAAATTGACCGCCCCTGTCACTTGTGATGGTTCTCGGCATGCCTTGTATCCGCGCGATGTTATTTAAAAAAAATTGTGATGTTCCCTCGGCGGTGACGATAGTCGTAGTCGGGATAAATTGAGAAAATTTGGAAAACCTATTGACAACCACGAGGATTGCGTCATATCCTTCGAGTGTGACTAGTAATCCTGTGACAAAGTTCATGGAGATGTTAGTCCACGGTTCTGTCGGAATGGGGAGCGGGTGTAGAAGTTAAGGTTTTCGTGTGCGACGGGATTTTTTCGTTGACACGTGTCGTAGAATTTTCAGAAGGTGGCCACGTTGGATTGCATCTTGTCCCACCAGCAGTATTTCGCCAGCTTCTTCAATGTTTTGTCTTTTCCGAAATGGCCATCTGGACCTGTTTCTTGGCACTCCTCAAGTAGCATGCGGCGTTGTTCCTTGTTCGGGGGAACGGCCACCTGGCGAGTGAATTGTCACTGCCAATAGGGTACGTCGTACCAGAATTTTACCTTGTCGTATCTGCCATATTGGTTGTAGCCTCGTGTAAAGAACTACTCGAGATGCAGATCTCGTTGTAGCTGTAGCGTTTCTGCCTCAACCATCAGATCTGTTTGGCAACTGGGTGCATCTGCCGGGTTGGTTTTGCCGAGCCGGTATTCGATATCATAGTCGAACCTGTATTCAAGGAATTCCATCCATCGGATTTGATGTCGACTGAGGTTCGGCTGTGTCCTCAGATATTTCAGCGCATGGTGGTCGGTGCGCACGATGCATTAGTGGCATGCAAGATAGTACTGCCACGCCTTAAATGCATGTATGACCGCCAGTATCACTTTCTCGTGTACAACATAGTGGAGTTCCGATCTACACAATTTTCTTGACATGTAAGCGATCGGCTGCTCTCCGTTGCCAAGGTCTTGCAAGAGGATCGTGCTGATGGCTCGATCTAAGGCATCCGTAGCCATGATATATTCGACCGTTCGATTGGCTAATCGTAGGGTTGGCGTCGACCTCAGAGTGTTCCGCAAAGCGGTGAACATATCTTGTTCGCCGTCTCCCCACCGCCACTAATTTTTTCTTGAGTCAGGTCGGAGAGAGGCGCTCGCACTAATTGGAAAAGCTAGGCAGCAGGTTGGAATAGCAGCATTGTTGATGTAGCGTGCGGGCTTCCACGCTCGTTGCTTAAGTCTGCTACCCCCTCAGTCTACTGCTCTAGAGTCTAAGTCTGGAAGCTCTGGGTTTGTTACTCAGAAATGTGCGCGCCAGTGTTAGTGCCAGAAAGCAGCTGAAAACTCAAAGTGACTGATTAGGAATGAAGAATAAGCAACAGGCAGCATCCCAATGTGTGGCTTCAAGGGAGGCTCGAGCCTCACGTAGGGTGGCAGGGTCCTCCGGACGTCATATGGAGCGGACTGAGAGAGCGTGTGCATCTCGAGCTCCATGTGGGATGTGCGTGAGTGCAGCCATAACGACATGCCGATGCTCGTGATGGAGCATGGCGTAGCCCAGTGCGGAGCCCGGGTGAAGGTCTGTAATGATGGCCGAAGTGGTCAGGCCGAGAGCCTTGGTGCTAGGGTCCCCACTCACGGCCGTAGGAGTGGAGGAGACACGTGGAGCGACAGGGGGCCGTGGCGCCACAGGGCGCAGTGCAGCAGTCTGCGAGCTCACTGACGGCTTCGGTCGGAGGCTGCCACCTGGGCCACGCGTGTAGTGTGGTAGAGCAGGAGATGGCACCGAGTCCTATGGGCTAATAGAGGTGGACGGGGCTACTGGCACGGAGGGACTAGCGGACGCGATTGGGGCTGCTGGTTCGGAGGGGCCAGCAGGCACGATTGGAGCTGCCGGCCCGGAGGGGTTGGCGGACGCGACTGGGGATGCCGACCTCGAGGGGATAGTGGGCACAACTGGGGCTGATGACCCGGAGGGGCCAGCATGCACGACTGGAGCTACCGGCCCGGAGGGGCCGGCGGGCGAGACTGGGGATGCCGGCCTCGAGGGGCCAGCGGACGCAACTGGGGCTGCCGGCCCGGAGGGGCCAGCAAGCGTGACTAGGGCTATTGACCCGGAGGGGCCAGCAGACGCGAATGGGGCTGCTGGTCCCGAGAGGCCAGCGGCCGCAATTGGGGCTGCTGGCTCGGAGGGGTAGTGGGCGCGACTGGGACTACCGACTCAGAGGGGCAAAGTGATGTGTTACCCAGAAGTGGCAGGATGGAGGACGGACTCACCACTCCCCCATGCAACGGAAGGGACATGGACGAGCCGGAGCGAATAAGATCGCGTGGAAACAACTCCTCAAAGAAGAGGACATTGCGGGACTCGACGATGTAGTGTAGGGACAGATCCCAGAAGCGCGAGGCCGTGGATTTACAAGAGACGCGGAGAAAGGTGCAAGTATGATCTTAGGGGACGAGCTTGCCACCCTACAGCGGGGTGGGTAGCCACACGATGGCCACACAGCCCTAGACGCAAGCCGGACGGAGGTCAGCACGCTAACCGCACCAGTGTTGGTTCGGCGTGGACTGGCGAGGAAGAGGCCTGTGGGGAATCCGGTTCCAGACCCATGTTATGTAGGCCATGGCTTCAAAATAGAAGCCACCAGAGAGACCAGATTCAATCCGCATGGTGCAGACGGCGTCTGCCATAGTGCGGTTCCACCGCTCGGAGACACTGTTCTGAGCGAGTGTGTAGGGCGCTGACGTCTCGTGGTGGAAACTATGGGAAGCAAGAAACGTCGTGGTATCACCCATGTACTCACCACCACGATTGGAGCAAAAGCGGCGAAGAGAGTGACCACACTGGCACTCCACAAGGACAAGCCAGTCCTAAATGGTACGGGCGACATCGCTCTTCTGCCGGAGGCAGAAGACCCAGCGGTAGCGAAAGTAGTCATCAGTGAGGGTGAGGACATATTGGCCACGCTCACTGACGGACTTGGTAGGGATGGGACCCATGACATCGGAATGGACCAGATTTAGAGGGGCAGACGCACGGGAGGAAGACTGAGGGTATGTGGACCGGTGCATCTTGCCCTGAGTACAATCATTGCACTCCGTGGGGCACGGCCAATGGAAAGTGTCTGTATCGAGGCCCTTGGCCAGCTGGGTGAGGAGCATGCTATCGATGGCGGCAGAGTGGACGTGGCAAAGACGGCGGTGCAAGAGGCGGGTGGGCTACGCAGAGAGTGTACTGGTGATAAACACATGGCCTGTGGTGGCCGACAGGGAGGGAACGGAAGGAGAGGACAGGCGAGGGACATGCCATAGGTTGCCACGAGTGTTGGCATGAAGAACGAGGAGACCAGACAGATGCAACAACACAGTGCGAAGACCACGCGAGTGCACAACGTCCATGCTCATGCGGTCAAGGGTATTAATGGACAGGAGACTGAGATCAAGACCCGGGATAAAGAGGACATCGGTCACGAAGACATCAGTGGCAGGATCACGGAAACGAACGACACCGACGCCGGGGACAGGCAACACCTATTCGGGGCCCGTCCGGACACCCGAGACATCGCCAACATGACCAAGTATACTGAAGGCCTCACGAGAGGCCGTCATGTGATGCGTGGCTCCGGAGTCGATGATCCAGGTCCTGGCAGGGTCCTGGACCGGAATCACCAGATCATTGACAGTCACATGGCAGTAAGCAAGAGACGCGAAAGCAGTGGAAGGGGACGCGAACCGAGACTGCCAATCATCAAGCCACGCGACGTTGTCATGAAGGGAGACAGGGGAGAACACGGAAGACAATGAGGCAGACAAAGAAGCAAGATATGACCGCAGCTCAATATCAGTCAAGCAGGGTGAAGGGGGCGAGCATGAGATGACGCAACTCACACTTCCCTGGAGGGAGGGCAACGCAGGCCGAGGTAAAGCGCAATGAATTGCTCCAACGGACGTTCACGCGCGGACGGCTCGGGAGTGTAGACTGAGTGCGGAGTGACAGCGTCCGAGCCCGGATAGAAGGAGGATTGCCCCG
Organism: Penium margaritaceum; assembly: GCA_023375785.1. Taxonomy (NCBI): domain Eukaryota; kingdom Viridiplantae; phylum Streptophyta; class Zygnematophyceae; order Desmidiales; family Peniaceae; genus Penium; species Penium margaritaceum. The sequence continues at coordinate 19,404 of SZWC01004341.1, forward strand.
GTGAAGGGAACGGCGGCATCGACGGCTACGGATAATGCTGTTATGGAGCTGGCGTCTACGGGACCGGTGTGGCGGTCGGAGGAGTGGAGCTGCTGGACGGGGTCGAGGCGCTAGGGGTGGCGAAAGCGACGGCGGAAGAGGCGAGATGACACTCCCGCTGGTGACACATGGTGGCAATGACCTGCGCCTCATCCGTTGGTAGCGAGCACGTGTACCACCCATGCCCTGGCTGGCCACAGTTATGGCATACCGAGCCACCACCGCTGGACCCACTCGACTGCTACTACTACTAACCCTTGCCCTTCTTGCTGCATTTCTTCTTCTTCCCCAACGACGAGGAGCTGGTGGAGGTAGCTGTTGTGGGGGAAGTTGCGGCTACTGAAGCAACGGCAAGGGAGGCAAGGGCCTGTGTGCGCTGGAGGCGGGACTCCAGACGAGCTTCCTTAATACTGAGGAAGAGCTCGTATGCCCAGGGCGTGAGGGTTCCTTGGGCCACCATGGTGAAGAGGATATCCTGGGATTAGTGCACAAAGACGTTTGCTTAGGCCTCGGTGGCACCGCGCTTGATGGTGAGGAGCGCGGCCAGAGGTGGTGGAGCAGAGGTGCCGAGGCAATGGAGGATGTCCTCAGCCCGCTGCCAGTAAGAGGTGACCGTCTCGGTCTTCCCCATGTGGAGGGAGTTGAATTCCCATAGCAGACGACTGGTTTCAGCCTCGCTAGATAGGCAATGGGGATGGGTGAGGACGTGCCACGTGGCTGTAGGGTCTGGGGTGCCGCCAGCGGTGAATTCGCCGAGAAAGGACTCTAAGGCTAGGCGGGAAGCCAGAGGAGTGATTTGGACGAGGGCGCGTACGGGGTGACCACCGTCATATAGCTAGTCGGCCTGGGTGGATTTGTAAGGAAGGGTGTAATAGGCCCACAAGCCTTCACCCTACGTCCAGATGCGGGAGCTGAGCTCCCAGCTACGGAACTGCTCGCCGGTCTGAAGTGGTAGTGGTGGTGTCACAATGTCCTTTTGCCTACGGCCGGCGCCCAGAGTGGGGCCAAGGACGGGGTCACTGTCTGCTGTTGGCGCTGAGTCTGCTGTTGTGCCAGGTAATGCGTGGAAGCGGATACAACAGGGCTGGCGTGCCCGGGAGGAATGAATGGCGGTGAGGCACTAGTGGGAGTCTGCGAGGCCAGAGGCTGCAATGCTGCAAGCTGTTGCGTCAAGGCGGTGAGCTATTGCTCAATGACAGCCACGGGGTCAGGGGTGCCAGCGACGATGCTTATTGGCTGTTGCTGCTGCTGTTACTGCTCTTACTACTACTGCTGCTGCTCTTGCCGCTGCTACTGTTACTACTGCTGTTGCTGCTGCTGCGGCTGTAGCTGCTACAAGAAAATGGGGGGGGGTACCCCCCCTGGGGGTCCTCCCAACAGAGGAGGACCCCTCCCCACTGGGGCTGTTATCCATGGTGGGTTTTGGTGCCTCCTCTCTTGTTTTTTTTTTGTTTTTTTTGTGTGCTGCTGATGTCAGCAGTGATTTCACCCTAGGACAGCTGACGTCAGTAGCTGCCGCCGTGTTATCTGTTGCTATTGCTACTGTTGTAGAGTTTCTTTCCCCTCCTTTTTTTGTTGATGACTTCAGGAGTGATGTCAGCGGCACAATGCTAACGTCAACATCGGCCGTTATTGGGGCTGTTCCTATGCGGCTGCAGTGGCTGCTGTTGTTGATGCCGCTACTGCTGTTGTTGCTACCGCTACTACTACTATTGCTGCTGTGGCTGCTGCAGCAGCTATGGCAGCTGGTACTGGGATGGGGATTCTTTTCCTTATTTTTTTTCCCTTTCAAGTGTCATAGCGAGCTTTGCTGCTTGTTGTGGGCAGCGGGCTGCGGGCAGCAAGCTCGCTGCTCGCTGCCAGCAGTCCGCTGCTCACAATGAGCAGCGAGCTGCGGCTTGCTGTCCGTTGCTCTCAGCAAGCTATGGACGTGCTGCAGTAGGAGCACGTCTGTAGCCCGTTGCTCGCAGCGAGCTGCGGGCTGCAAGCAGCAGCAGTAGCTGCTGGCTGTTGCCGGTTGCTGTTGCTCTTGCAACTGGTTGCTGTTGCTACTTGTTGCTGCTTGCTATTGCGGCTACTGCAGCTTGTTGATGCTGCTGCTTGTTGATGCTACTTCTGCTCGCTGTCACTGCTGCTGCTACTGCTACTGGCCACCACTGCTGCTTGCTGCTACGGGCTGCTGTTGCTGCGAGCTGCTGCGAGCTGTTGCTGCTACTGCACGCAGCTATTGCTGCCTGCTGTTGCCAGTGCTCGCTGTTGTTGCCTGCTGCTGCTGCTGCTGTAGGCAACTATTGCTGCTCACTGGTGCCAGTCCCTGCACCTGGGTGACGTTGCGACGTGCGTCGTCGCCCGCAAGTGTCGGATGCGACCTGCCGCTCACCTCCTCGCGTCACGCGTGGGGGTCAGTGCTGGCGGAAAAATCCAGCAGCATTTTCCCTGGCGTAGTGGCCGTGGAAAAGAATCTGACGTCGCCACCAGGTGGGTCAATGCTGGCGAAAAAAAATCCGGCAGCATTTCCCCTACACTGGCATGTATGGGGGTCTGTTGGCGTTGTTTGGCACCTGTACGCCCGTCTTCTGCTGCTGCTGTTACGCTCTAGCTCTGATACCAAATTGGAAAGGCTAGGCAGGAGGTTGGGACAGTAGCATTGTTGATGTAGCATTCGGACTTCCGCGCTCGTTGCTTAAGTCTGCTGTCCCCTCAGTCTGCTCCTCTAGATTCTAAGTCTAGAAGCTCTGGGTTTATTACTCAGAAACGCGCGCCCGTGTTAGCGCCAGACAGCAGCTGAAAACTGAAACTGAATGATTAGGAATGAAGAATGAGCAACAATGGGAGATCCCCCCAGCTCTGTTACTCAGATAACCAGCCAATCAGAAAATAGACCTAGACCTATTTTCTGGCAGGCAGGGTTTTCTAGGTGAGCCCTGCTAGACGGCCGACAGCCCAAAACCCGGGCGTTGTCCGTTTTGCCTGAAAACTGGTCCATGCCATAATACCAATGTTGCAAACGCAGTCGTGCGGTTAGAAACAGCTACAAAAATAGCAGCGAAGATTTATGGCTGCCCAAACCCAGGCAGTGCGTACGATAGTTCATGATGCCAAACAATGCCACGCAACATGAGACATGGATCCTAGGCAAAGCATGACCCTGCAGACGTAATGGTACAGTCAGATCCAGCGCCTGACGCATGCAGCCATTACTTGTGGTGGCAGTGACCGCCAGCGGCCCGACTGCCAAGGAGGCCTACCGATGGAGCTGAGCACGTCGCCAGAGGGAGGAGGCTCCAGCGAACTGCGAGTAGGCCTCAGCGTGCATTCAATCCACCGGACGACACTCCAACAGCATCGAGTCTCGTTGTCAGTCATTGGCACGCATCGGCGTGCCAATGACTGACAATGATGTACACAAACCGGGAGGACACAACAGAGCACAATGAGGATGCGTAAAAGCCAACAACACTTAGGGGCAATCCTGTATGAAATGCCGGTGGTCATTGCAGAAGCCGATGAAAACCTGAATGTCTTGAACTTTGGTTGGCATCGGCCAATCGGTGACTGCTGCCACTTTCTTCAGATCCATGGTGATCCGTCCGCTGTTGATAACGTGACCCAAAAACTCGATCAAACGACGTCCGATGTCGCATTTCGGGAGTTTTCCAAAAAAATATCTCTTTGTAAAACTTTGAGGACTTTTCAAAGATGTCCATCGTGCTCCTCCGGGGTGCGGCTGTACACCAGGATGTCGTCGAGATACACCACAAAAAAATCATCGAGGTACGGGCGAAAAATGGTGTTCATTACCGCCATGAACGTTGCTTGGACATTTGTAAGTCTGAACGGCATTACCGTGAACTCAAAATGCCCGTAGAAAATTTGAAACGCCTTCTTCTTGATGTCAGTGTCTGGCACGTGAATCTGGTGATAACCGCTGCGTAAGTCAATTTTGGTGAAAATTTGAGCCCCTCGGAGTTGATCAAAAAGTTCATCGACTCGGGGAAGAGGGTAGTTCTTGATGGTAGATTCGTTTGATGCCTGTAGTCGACACTCATATGCATTTAGTTGGTTTTTGTTTTTACAAATAGTAATGGTGCGATGTATGGTGAAGTATATGGGCGGATGAACCCCTAACAGAGCATCTTGTCGAGCTACTTTTTTTACACAGCCAGCTCGTGATCGCTCATCTGATAGGCCCCTTGAACTGTGGGTCGGCTGGCTGGTTTCAGCTTGATGCGATGGTCAATATCACGTTAAGGTGGTAGGGTTTTAGGGAGTTAGTCGGGGAAGATGTTCGTAAACTCTTGAATGAGTGGTGCGAATTCTTCGGGTACCATCATGAACTTTGTTGATGCCGATGAGGCTAATGAGGCCGATGGCTCAGTTGCTGCCACTTTTGCTTCCTCCATTGGCTCAAGATGCACAAGCCACGCATGAGCCCTTGTCATATATAGTTTTTGGCCACGTTCATCGGTATCGGATGAACAGGTTGTGACTTTTCAGCTACTACGACTTCCTCTGCTGCTTCCACCTCCGTTACTTTCGCTGTCGTCTTTCGTCCCACACATAAAAGTTGTCGCTTGGTACCATCTATTTCCACATAGGCGTTGCCACTGTTCCAGTCAACCTGTGGATTATGCCGGTACGGGAAATCTCATCCAAGAATGATTTTGTGGTCACTCATTGGACAGGACCTCCAGACCGTTACATCCTGCAGATCTCCCACTTGTAGTCATAGCGGTTCTCGGAGTGTCCGTATCTGAAATATCCCATCGATAGTTTTTCCTTCAAACATCCCTGGTTCGGTCTGCAAACCCAGCTTGTGAACCATGTTGTTGCTTACGAAGCTGTGAGAAGCTCCTCAATCCAATAGTGTCCATATCGTTCTGTGACTTTTGCACTCTTAAGAGGTTGCACTCTTAAGAGTATCACCGGTTGGTCATCCTCATACCCCTTGTTGAACTTTGCCATCTCAAAAACCTTCTACAATGTCATGGGTCGTTCAAATGGGCAATCGTTCGGTGCATATCACTCCTCATGGACAAGAGTTGTGCCCTTCACTCCTGCCCTTTGCCATTTCTTGACTCATTTTTCTGCGACTTCCATCCCTTTTTGGCCTTTTTCTTGCTTTGACACTTTCGACTGATGTGCCTGTATTTCCCGCAGTTATATAGCAGGTGCGCGTATCTCTCTGATCAATGGCATCCACCTCAATCGGAGTCGATGAGTCCCCAAACTGGATTTTTCTGTTTCCACGGTAATTGTGGTTGGGAGTTTGCCAGTCGTAAGGATTCCTGGATCCGAGCGTTGTAGTCGGCACTGTCGATCCTTCCTACTGCTGCGATCATCCACGACAAGTCGTTTTGGATGCCAAAAATGGCAATCGTTCATCGGATGTCTCGTTTGAGTCTGTTGGTATAGTGGAAACAGAGCTCTTCGGGGACGATGTCTCTACCAGTGATGATCTTATGGAATCTTGGCGTGTACTCTGCCATGCTGGACTACTGATAGAGACGTTGGAGCTTGTATCGTGCATCAGACTTCTCATTCACTTGTCCAAATTGTGTGAGCATCACTCGTAAGAACTCTTTCTAGTCGGTTGGAGGTGTTAGCGCGTCTTGCCACTATGGGTTGATCTGCTCGAAGGATAGAACCCATGCTGTCAACGATATGAGACGGGTGATGTTGGCCGTTGATGAGGCTTCGCCAGTCTCCTGCTTCATCGGATGACCTTTAGATCAGACCACCAACGTAACGCCATGCCATGGAAAAGCACGACAGCAAGGTCAGTCTTGTTTTATTCATCGTTGACCCCAGCAGCGGTGAAGAAAAACTCCAAACTTGTCAACCACATTTGAACCGTCAGTCCTTTGGAATTTGTCAGATTGAACAATTTTGGTGTGGCCAGACAAAATTTGGGCTCGCTTGAGAGTTGGAAACTTCTCTCAGCGAGCACCGCTTCCCGTGCGCTTGCGATGCAAAGAGCCTCCATCGTGACATTGAGCAGTTGGAGTAGATGAATATTATTTTCCTTGAGCGCGGAGATACGGTTTGCCACTTCCTTGTTGATCCTCGCCCCTTGTCATGTGCCACCTGTCGTTCCTGTTGTCATCGTTGAGGCCGTCGGCAAGGGCGACTGATTTACCGTAGTTGGATCTGTGACCGAATTGGTTTTTGGATCCGTAGGGGATGCTCCAGCTGCCGCATAGCCTGCCATGCCAACGTTTGCTGCCACTTCAGGGTTCACGTGCATAGGCATGTTCCGCTCCTCCATCGCTGAAGTCGTCGTCCAAGACCCGATGCTGTTTGTCAGGTGCGCTCGCTCGCTTCACGTCATAGTCGCGAGGTCTGCGAAGCCTTGACGTGCAAGATGCACTGACTGCTTGTGCGAGGTAGTCCTTTGGATGGGCAAAGTAGTCGGATGCCTCTTCAGCACCGTTGTGCTCTGATACCAAGTGTTATACAGAACTGAGCGTATATGGTGAACAGAAGTTGTGAAGCAGAATACGCTTAAGAATTTAGGACACTTGAGCAATTTATAATTAGCGGTAAGTGTACTTCGATGAAAACTGAAGAAATGATCGGACGCATATGCACAGGGGTTGAGTTATGAATGAGGCATAGTCGGGGTCATTGGGTTGATCGTCGAGCAACGCGTGTGGATTTGCATTGTGAGTGGTCGGATTTGAGAAGCTCCAATGAGAAGTCAGGGGGCTTCGAGGACCGACGGTGAAGATACGAGATGCATCTTCATAAATGGAGATATGTCCCAATGCATTGAGAAGTCGACTGGAAGGTCGTAACACTTCCGTCGATGACTCTTGAAAGTGGTCGGAGTTGTAAGAAAGTGCGAGAGGGTTCGCCGGAGGACGAGGGCAGTTGGTCGAATCGCCCATGACTGTCGGAGTGAAAATCGAGGTCTTGAGGCGCAGTGGGCTATTTTTGTAATGACAAAAATGCCCACTTGGAAGATTAGGGACTCGTGTACGTATGGTACGTAATATATATGGTTTGGAACACTTAATTTGACTATTTAGAAAAGTGGTTAGAGTTGTCAGGAAATTATGGAATAGAACACCAGGGGTCGAGGCAGTTGGCCAAAATGCCCTAGGCCGAATGGCGTAAAAATCTTGAAGTCTTCGCATGGTGGGCCATGAATGAAAGGACATAAATGCCCACTTGCAGAGTCTAGGAACTCATGTACGTCAGAGACGTAACACTTCCCCCCCCCCCTTTTAGCAGCGACGTCCTGGTGTGCTAGCACACGTAGGCCGGTGACGGCGAAATTTTCCGTTGATAAGATGATCAGCATATAAGAGGTTGTTGTAGGGCTTCCAACTGTTTTGCGCATCATCATAGCCATGCCATTTGACTAGATATTCCGTCGTTTTTCCACGTTGTCGATGTCTGAGGATATCTTCAATCACATATACCGTATCCCTATCCACTTGTATAGGAGGTGGAGGTGTGGCGTTTTTGCTCGTATTGAGTTTGTTAATGTGGAAGACAAGGTGAATAGCCATGCTAACGCAAAGATGAAGTCAAGCGATGATTATGGTTTGCATTTGCTTGATCTCAAACGGTCCCAACCAGCAGGGTTTGAGCTTTGCTAAGTCTTGTCCTCGGAGTTTGATATTAACAGAGTTGCAGAGGATGCGATCGCTAGTGTTGAACACGTCATCGCTGCAATGCCTATCGGCTACTCACTTCATGGTTGCTTGTATCTTCTTAAGGGTCTGCCATGTTTCCTCCCTAATTCTTGTAAACTTTAGAGGTATGTTATCCTGACTCTACAATCCAGCCTCTATGGTGGAAAGTCTGACATATACCCCCTCAAAAGGTTTTTAACCTATTGTGGTAGAAGTGGTGGAGTTCTATCAGAGTTTGGCAGTGAGTAGTTTTGCTACCTATTCAGTGCCGTGTGGTTTTCATAAAGTCCTGATTGGTCTGCTCGGTTTGCCTGTCAGTTTGAGGATGGAACGCCATAGATAGCTGGATGTAAGTGCCGTAATGTGTCATCAATTCGCACCAAAAATGGTTAGTGAAGCGGCCCCCTCTGCCGCTTTCGATGGTACGGGGCACGTCGTGCAGCCACATGATCTAGTTAAAAAACAACCATGCTGTCCCTTCTGCGGTGACTGTTGTCGTCGTCCGAATGAAATGCAAAATTTTGGAAAATTTGCCCACCATGACGAGGATGGCGTCACATGCTACGGGCGTGGCGGACATATGTGTCACAAAGTCCATACTGATGTGGGTCCATGGTTCCATCGAAACGGGTAGAGGATGAAGTAGACCAGGCGACCACGTGCGACAAGATTTTTGTCTCTGACAAGTGTCGCATGATATGTAGAAGCTCGCCACATCGGTCTGCATCTTGTTTCACAAGTAGTACTTCACCAAAAAATTTAGCGTCTTGTCCTTGCCAAAGTGTCCACCTGGACCGGTGTCGTGGCATTCCTCTAATAGCTTCCTTTACAGTTCCTCGTTCAGATAAAGGATGACCTGGCGAGTGAATCGTCATCACCAGTATGGATAATGGAACAAAAACTTGGTTTTTTCATACCCGCTCAACTCCTCGTATCCCTTCGCCAACAGTCTCGTGAGGTACGGGTCTTGTTCGACGAGCAAAGTGCTGATCTAAGCCATTGAATCTAGTCGCTGACTTAGAGAGTCCGCTGGATTTGTTTTTCTGGGTTGATACTCAATGTCGTAGTCGAAGCAAGAATCTAAGAACTCCATCCATCAAGTCTTTTGACGGCTTAAACTCGGCTGGGTGCTGAGATACTTCAATGTGTGATGGTTGGTAAGAACGATACGTTGCCGGCATTCCAAGTAGCACCGTCATGTCTTGAACACGTGCATGATTGCGAGCATCATTTTTTTGTGCACTGCGTAGTTGAGGTCCGGCCCGAGTGATTTTTGCGACATGTACACGATTGGTTGTTCGCCACCGCCGTTGTCTTGGAGGAGAATGGCTATGATGGCTCGATCAGACGTATCAGTGACCATGATATTGTCCACCATTGGATCTGCCAATAATAAGGCAAGCACCAAGTTTGAAACATATCTTAAAGAGTTAGATGCTTCTTGAAGAGAGAAAAGATAGCTGCTACTCTTGAAACTAGGACGAGGGCGTGCTGTGTGGTCATTGAGGCTGATGTAATAGATATCTCCTCAACTATGGATATATGAATGGTGTAGCGGGAGGGCCAGTTTGGCCCCCCCAGGGAGTGGCTGCAAGCCACCTCTCGCTATTACGAGGGTTGGCCGGTGGCCAGCCACCTGCTGGCTACCGGCCGGCCGGCGGCCGGCCGGCTCGGTGGTCAGCGGCCGGTCAAGTGACCGGCCAGCCACCCGCTGGCGAGTCACTAGTCGCCGATCAAGCTGGTGGCTCGATCGACGGCGAGGATGCCAGAAGGCCTCGAGGGTCGAGGCTTGTGGCCTCGTGCCCTCACCCTCACTTGCAAGAGTAAGCGAGGATGAGGGATAGAGCGAGAGCGAAGGCGAGGGGTGCACGAGAGATGTCGGTGCAAAATTGCCGATTCTGCCTCGCACACGACAATTTCACGCCGAAGCGTAAAAAATGAAACTCGAGTTTGTTTAGGTCAAACTACAAGTTTTAAAACCGGAAAATTTGTGTGAGCTCACGAGTTTGAGGTAAGACCCTCCTTGTTTTGGACCGAGAACGAGGGGACGAGGTAAAAATGGAGACTCAAAATATTCAAGTCTCCCTGCACAAGTTGTTGATGACGATTGTGCCTAGAGGGACACAGAGGGTAAAGTCCTTTGAGCGAGCTTTGGATGCCGATCTATGAACTCTGACGAAGACCTAAGTGCAGGAGCTGGAGACCCACTCATTACCAGTGTATCAGAGCAGGTTGACCCTCGTGACCAAGTGTGTGACGGTTTCGGCGGCTACAAGAGATATTAAACGCCACGATAGAAGCACTAGAGAGGGATACATGCTTAAAACTTCACTGTTTTAAATACCATCAATTGCGTTGGAAAGCTCTTGAGGAGCTCTATTTTATGTTTCCAGCTCCTCTAAGCTTCTCCCACTTGATAGGGGGCTAGGTGGAATTTTCTTAGATGGGATGGGGAGTACCTACTCCCAAATCACCAACGTTTCTCCTCTTCTCAAGGCTCCCTCCTTCCTCCTTCATCCAAAAATCGAGACAACGCATCTTCTCAACGCTAGGGGTTCTCACGGCCTGAGAGCACCCTAAAAAGGAGGATGACACCTTGAAGATTTTTAGCAGCTTCCCCAACGCTGTCGACTCAAGGGAGACACCACCAAAATACACGAGAGGCATCAAGCAACATGAAGAGGAGGCCAAGGAAGACAAGAAGTAGGAAAGAGGGAGTGAAAGAGATACTAGGAATTATTAGAATTCCTCTCCCGTCTTTCTCCCTTGTTTTGCAAGCGACACTCACATCTCTTGCCATTCCCTGAAGTGTGATTTTCTGTTTTCCTATATTCTAGTCACTACCAAGTACCGTGAGCCACAGATTAGAGGAGTAGTTTCATAATGCACATGATTGTGCCAATCGTGGCCGCCTAGAAAAATAGTATTTTTCTGCCACGTGGTTGTGACGACCATGACGACCTCGGAAAATAGAGATTAAATTTATGATTACCTCACCAATTGTGAGAGCAAGGAGACTTCAGGAGGCGACACCTCCTTGAAGTTGTGGGGTGATCCTCACAATGGTCTTCACGTGCTAGTCGTACGGGTGACGGGATGGCAAGGGCCAGACCGTCCAACACCAACAAGGGCAAGGTGGTGACGACCTCACCACACGCCCTCGGCGGACTCCAAATTTTGGGAGCCGCCACTGCAAGCACGGTTGCCAAACAAAAGAAAATCGTATCGCCAAAGGCAAGCATCACTACACTCAGTGAAACCAAGAAGCATGTGGAAGCCGATAAAGCACTCAATGAACACGTCAACATGCACGTGTACGACATCCACGCAACAAAGGATGCGCTCGAGAAGGTCCACCCGGGTGTGGACCCCGACAAAGAGCACGACGCCAATGATGGCGAAGGCAATGAGGATCATTGTCATTGCCATCGTCGTGCGGCAAACTCAGGTCGATCGCTCGAGAAGGGCAAGACGCGCACCGGATTGCCTGAACCTGCCGACAGCAGTGAGGCTACCGATAGCAGCAAAGGCGCTGAAAGCACCCATGTGAGAATTTCCCACGAGAACGAGCCGGACGACACCCTACTGCTTTATGATTTCGTTATTAATTATTTTTGGGTGACGAAATGTGCCCTTTTTAGGTTACAAGTTTAATTTTATTTCGTCTAAAACAAATACGCAAAAATAATGCGTTTCTGTCGGACCTACACTTGTGTGCTGAAATTATGTGCACATTGTGAACCGGGTTTAGGCTCATTTTAAAGCCTATCTGGGAACTTTTTGTTATTCGTCACCGTTTAGTGTGAGCTCGCGCAGGTCCAAAGTTCAGTTCATGGTGTGGATCGAGGGTCGGGGACAAAAGAGCACGTCAGTGGAAAAAAAACATTTCTTGTCTGATGTGTCCAAGATCTACGACATGTCATGCTACGTAATCCTCCTCCTCGTACCCCTGGAGCTCCTGGTCTGCCATAAAACTCAGTGTGTCCGCTGCTGCCTCGCTCTGGAAGACAGGGTCCCACACCACATCCCATCCCGCACCAGACCAAGCATTGCGGACAAGCTGGCTGTTAAGCCGCAGATGCGCCCACCCCTTGTGCATCCACCCGACGGCAGCATCCTTGATGTGCCGCATGCCCATGTTGACATTCTCATCAGATGCGTACTGTGCAGCCACCCATCCCGCATACGCTTTAGAAACCTCCGACTTGAACGGACGTTGGAGGCCGACATCGGGGGGCTGTAGCTTCGATGTGCATCCTGCGGGGATGTACAGGAGAAGCATCCATGGAAAGCGCTCTCGAACCCATGCGTGGAATGTGTGCGATGCTTGTGGACGCCATGTGTCGATGATGAGTAGCATCTTGGCATGGTCTGGGGATAGCCTCAGAGTGGAGCACACATCGATGAAGTACGACTCCAAAACCATGCAAAACCATTCCTTCGATGTCTCCACACTCGCCCAATGGTTGGGCGTGTGCGAGTAAAGCCATGCCATGTTGCGTTGCATGTAGTCCACGTTCTCACCGCGCAGATGGCCTGCAGTTGTTTTACTGGTCCAGATGATCTGGAGCGGCAGCACTTCGCCATCAGTAGCGGAGGCGACAACTGCCGTGACCTGGCGTTTGTCATCCTTGCCGAGGACTTTGACCTCGATAGATCCGCGCGGTGCGTACGTGTAGCGAGGGGCTGGGACTAGGTGCACGCCAGTGTGGTCAGCGTTGACCACCAGGGCTTCATGGATGGCATGTAGGCGAATGAGGAACGCGACCCATTTGAGCATGGACGTCGCACAGCTCTCCCAATCAACGGGAAGCTTCTGCGACGCTGTGGTGCCAGAGCGCCACGGCCACCCGAGCTCGTCAGTCCAACAAGTCTTCCACATTCTTGCCGCTGACATGCGTGAGGCCGCGCTCCGCCAAGATGACGAGCAGCCTCTCACGGATGGTTGCGGATCTCAAAGGAGTGCCACAATCATGCATGCGCTCGAGGGCCCGTAGGACTTCACCCTTGAGTTCGGGGTGATCAGCGAAGTGCCCCTTTCTTCCCCGGCTGCCCTGTACCCTTGGTGCTGTTTTTGCGGCCTCTTCGATTGGTGCTGCGGGTGCAGCTGCAAGTGCGCCGCAATAGATGAGACGAAGTCGGAAGGTTCCCGGCTCATACCAGCCACGGACAGTGATGGGGGACAGCTTAGTGTAGATGGACGGAGCGTGAGGGAGGTGGTAGTGCTCGCGAAGGTGTTGCACAGCTTTCCCAAAGCTGCAGGTGCGGACAACAGCAGCATGGATGATCGGTACGTGGCCTAGCCCGTACCAATCCTTGTACTTGCCACGTTTGTCGCTGTCAGAGGAGGATGATTTTTCGACAGGGGGAGGCTGAGGTGGCAGTTGTTCAGGGTCCACAATGGCATCGGCGACTGTTGCTGCTACATCTGCAACGGCGTCGTCCTCCAGCTCTTGCATGAGCGCGTTGTAGACCTCTCGATCCACGGTTTCGCGCACTGCTTCCGCAGCGACTACGGCCGGAGGTAGAAGCAGACAATCGTCCGCGGGGGATTCTGCTTCATCGGAGGTAACCGGTGTTGCGTCTGCATCATCTTCCGGTGTCGCGTCTGCACTGTCGTCGTCCTCGTCATCGGACAGGACGACACGCTGTGTCTTCCGCTTCGGTAGGCGTTCGTGCCTGCTCTCGTCCGGACTACTCGATGGCTGGTGGCTCGGTGCTGGTGGTTCTACCAGGGGAGTCAAGGCTGGGGATGCAACATTCACGTCCTCGGGGGAGGGTGAGACTGAAGGCGGAAGGAGCAGACGATGCTTCCTCGGTCACCCTGGCCCTCTCCGAGCCACTTGCGAGGGAGTCGGACGAGGTGCAGCCAAAGCACGGGCCACATTCTGTGTGTGCTCCTCTCGCAAGACCTTGTTGAAGAAGCTTGTTAGGCGAGACATGATGAAATTTCGATGACCCTCGTGCTGCTACCGATGCTGTGCATGACTTTGAAGCAAACATTGCACAAGCGGTTCGTCGACACGTAGTTTCGGGTAGCTCACGTCCGACCCTTCTCCAACGGACGGGGTAGCGCACTGGCACGAAAAAACAAAACGTAACGGCTAAGGCGCGCACGACACGTATAACACGTCGAGCCACCGACATTCGCTCGGTGCTCGGCAGGTTTGAACACAGGTTTCGAGTCGTTATAGAAAGAGTGAAAATGAAATCCAACACACGACCGCCAGTTTTTTCGTTTTCACGAAATACCATTTAATAATGCACCCAGGTGACGAATCAAAATTACGTAATGCAAAATATTTGAGATGACGAAATCATAAAGCAGTAGGGTATCACCGTGAAGGCAATTTGTGACCATCACCGGAGGCTTGCCGAGTCGGTTGCCGGGGCGGCAGGCCAGCTTAAGATCACCATGGTGGGGGTACAGTATCACCCGGAGGAGTGGGAACGGACCTCCCCTTCCTATGATGTGGCTGCGATGGTGCCGACCAACGTCTACTTGAGCATTTTCGACGACAAAATCCTCCTTCAGAAGGTGGGACTCCTCGGATGCGTGCACGCAAATCGTACCCTCCTGTAGTGGGTCAAGGTGCACGGGAAACACGAGGCCCTTGAGGCTATCACCGATGCCCTGATGGCATCAGAGCTGAAGATATGTTTGCCAAGTTGCTACTCCAACTCGTGAAGAGCATCACGGACCTCGACTGTGAATGCCAACTGTAGCGCCTAATCGCTCATGAGGCAAGCCGTTGATACAACGGCCTTGATAAAGTATTACAGAGCATGACCCAGTGTGGATGCAGCAGCGATTGCAATGGGCCGCAGGTACTGATGCCACCGCCAGTGACAACAAGGAGTTACCTACCTCGATGACTTTAGGGCCGGTCATGAACACGTCTTTTCTCCAGAGTGTTGAGACCTTCTAGATGGACGTGAAGCTGACCAATTGGCTAAATCGCATAGAGCACGTCCTACATGTCCACAAGGCACAACTCGGTCAGTGGGGTGACGGTGCCACGACTCAACTCGAGGACAAGCTCTTCAAGTACATGGTCAAGTAGTGGGGCACACAGAAACCACATATTGAGTGGAGGTCTATGCCATGGGAGGCCTTCTGTGCTATCATGCGTAAGAAGTGCACGTAGTGTAAGGAGGCACAACGTGCCTTCCATACGAACAAGGACTTCAGGCAGCTGGATAGCTTGCTCAAGGTGTACTTGAACAAGTTCACTACACTCGTGCAGGAAGCCAAAATTTTCACAGAGGGCGATGGAACCCAGAACTTCAAGTACCTGGAGTGCTTGCTGTTGGAGTATTTACGTGATGGTCTGGGCAGCAAGAAGTTGAAGGACAAGACCACCATGAAAGTAACCGGCCAAGCTTGGACAAGTTGGAGGGCGTTGCGCGACTACATGAGCAAAGAGTGTTCGGTAAACCCGAAGCACTACCCTGATGCATGGCCAAACGCGCGTGCACAACAAGGCCGCGACATGCACTTGGATGTTGTAGGGGCTAGTGGGTGAGCCGAACAATGAGGCAGGACCAAGGACAAGCAACCTGCAAATCCTTCAGCAAAAAAGGCTGGTGGGTATAAGGTCTCCAACAACAAGCGCAACTGCGCCAATGATGAGCTGCAAGCGGCATGTGAGCATCGCAATACAGCCTTCTATGATGGGCTCTGCCAAAACTGCATACAACGCGACCACTTTAGGGCCCAGTGCCCTGAGGTTACTGGTGGTGGACATGAGGCTGCAGTATTGACCGCAGTTACGACACCTCATGGAGATGGTGCAGCAGGAGGTCGCGGACAAGGCCGTGGACAGGACCGTGGACGCGACAATGGACCCGGCCTCGGTAACGGACAGGGACGTGGTATGGGTTTTCCCCATCCATGAGTGATGTTAGTGGGGACCACTGGGAAGAAAATCTAAATCACGAGTGTGGGTTCATGTTTTGGATGAGGATGCCAAAAAATTGAGTTTTTGACGAGTTCAAACTCCTATGTTGTTTTCTCTCTTCGTGTTGATCCTCATGTTACACTTTCTCACCGGCATTGCCCACTAAACCTTGCATCTCTCGATGAGATGCATGATCGTACATACTTGATGGTGGAGACACCGACCATTGTGCAAGAGTTTTGTGATGAAGTGATTGAAGCAAACTCCCTCAAAGCGATGAGTTTAATCACGTTCGCAGTACCTTTCGTTGACGATTTTGACACAATCAAATTTAGAGACTGGAAGGTGCGAGCCAAATTCACACGTGTCCACAAGTTGTGGACTCGAGTGGGTGAATCATGGGAGCTGTAGCGTTTGCTGTAGAGATTAAACTCGGCTTGCTGTCACTGAGCCTGTTCACTCAAAAGAGTGGAGGTAGGATGATGATGCAACTCAAAGGCCATCTAGTTGGTGCCTTCGTGAATGTACTGCCTGACAGTAGAGGGAGTGCCTCTTTTGTTTGCATTGTCTTTACCCAACATGTGGGCCTGAAGTACGAGCCATCAAATGGCGTAATATTTGTCGATGATGACTATACGGTATCTATTGTGAGTACCTGTAAAGAAAAAAAGATATTGAAGGGTACACACAGAGTGTTACATTGAAGTTACTAAGCCTTCTTGACCCATTTGACGTAATGCTAGGCGAATCCTAGATCCGTAAAAACAAGGCTCTAATGTGCTTGGAATCAAAGCGCTTGATCCTTAGAAAGGGGCATCGTCATTTTACATTAACTCCAAGTACGGAATTATCACTGACACAACTAAAAGTCCATGATATCTTGTCTGTGATCCAGGTCAAGAGACGTATTTGACAAGGTTGTCGATATTTCTTGGCTCAGCTGCTAAAGGTGGAGGACAACATGAAGGAAGACATGCCACAAGAGATAAAAGATCTATTGGTAGAGTTCTCGGATGTATTCCAAGACCCAGTTGAGCTTCCATTAGAACGACACATGGGCCATGCGATTTGCGTCAACTGGAGGCGACTCCTCCGTTCAGATCCATGTATTGCCTAAGTCCAGCAGAAAGGGCAAAGGTTGAACACAAAATCAGAAATTAACTTAAAAAAGGGTGATTAAGCTAAGTAGCTTGTCGTACACCGTCGATCCTTTTTGTGAACAAAAAAGAATGATGGTTTACACATGTGTAAAACTAACAGGCGTTGAACTAGCTAACAATGAAAAATTGATTCCCCTTACCACAGATTGAGAACCTGGTTGACCAGATCCAAGGGAAAAAAATCTTTTCTTCCTTGGATTTATCTCAAGGGTACCATCAAATCCGCATCACAGAAGATGATGTATCTAAGAAGGTGTTTTGAATGCACATGGGACAACATCGGTTTCGAGTTTTATGGATCAGGCTAATGAACGCCCTGGCAGCCTTCCAAGGAGAAATGAACCAAACGTTTGCCAAACAACTCGGCCACTTTATCTAGGTTTACCTGGATGACATCTTGGTTTTATCCAAATCCATGGAAGAGCACATAGAACATATGCCTGAAGTCCTCGCGGTCCTTTGGGAACAAAAGTTATATGCCAAAATGAGCATTTGCATGTTTGCATAAGGTGAGCTCAAATACCTTGACACATAGTCGACAAGGACGGCATTTTTATCGATCCACAAAGGATCCAAGCCGTGGTAGATTGGCCTCATGTGAAAAACATTTGGCACATTCGCTCTTTCCTTAGTCTTGCAAACTACTTCCAATGGTTTAAAAAGGCATTCGACCCTGATAGTGCCGTTAACCAGGCTCACAAGAAAAGATGTGCATTGGGATTGGACATCTGACTACGAGAATTCTTTTCTCAAAGTCAAAGATCTTCTATTTATAGTGCACGTCTTAGCTCTTCCAGACCAATCGCAACCGGGGGAGGTGCGATGTGAAGTGTTGGTTGTAGGACTTGGAACAATCCTCATGCAAAACGGTCACCGAGTTGCGTATGAGAGCCAGAAGCTCATTCCCGCGGAGACGCGATACACGACGGGGGATCAAGAGCTTGTTGCGGTATACACACTTTCAACATGTGATATTGCTCCCTCGAAGGCGCTAAGGTGGGTATGATGATCATGACTGGCCATAACCCATTGGTGTTTTTCTAAATGCAACGGAACATGTCAAGATGATAGTTGCGTTGGAGCAAATACATGATTCAATTCTTGTTCACATGGGAATATCGGCCACGACACATCAACGTGGCTGATCCACTTAGCAGTCACTCTATGGAAATTGAAGCAACCACCAAGGTTGGTGGGTGTTTTGTGGCCATTGCAACAAAAATAGTGCAAACACCTTGAGAGATCATCCACTACAACGGTTTTGTAAACATGATCCGGATAGGATACTATGTGGATTCTTGGTTTCAAGACTCTCAGAATCTAGACAAGTACAGAATGGTAGATGTCACAGGAATATTCTGTCACAGAGAACAAGTTTTTGTGTCGGACTCTAGAGATCTTCGAGTAAATTTTTTCTCCCAGTTTCATGACCTGTTGGTCGCAGGTCATGGGGGACCTCAAAAGAGCGGACATGCACTCTTAGACCACTATTGGTGGCTAGGATGGAGTGTTGATGTCCGTAATTTTTTGCATGACATGCGACCCATATCTTTGAATAAGGCTAGTAACAAAAGCCTGCTAGACTCCTCCAACAACTTCCCACCCATGGGACTCCATGGGAGTGCGTCAGCATGGAATTCATTACTAGTCTTCTGGATATGGCCCGTGGCCACGATGATGAAATACTAGTGGTTGTGGATCTTCTCATAAAGATGACATAATTCATTCCTATAACCACTGATGTGTGATGAGGAGGAAAAGCTCATCTCTTCTTTTAGGGTGTCGTGAGTACCACTAGTTCCATTTGCGTATTATCTCCAATTGAGATAGAAAATTTGCTAACAAGTTGTGGAAAATGATGCATGAGTACTTGGCAACGATTCATAGATCTTGATAATGTGTCTTCCTCAAACTGGCAGAAAAACAGAGCACATGAATTGCACTCTAGCGCAGATGTGCCACATGTATGTGGACCATGCCATAAATGACTGGAACACAGAGGTTGTGGTGATTAACTTGGTGAATGAGTCTATACACTTTATACCATCTGTGTTGAATAGTAGTCAATATCTAATGGTGCTATTCTTGTTGGTGAAGAGTGGAAGTACAAGAGGACATATTCCTTGTGCTCAAGCTTTTACGGAGCACATAGAATCCTTATTACAGGAGGTGAAGGGTCGCCTTCAAGCTTCTCGACAACGAAAAAAGGCATATGCCGACAAAAGTCACCGTGATGTCTCGTTTGACATCAGTGACAAAGTGGTGCTTAGCACTAAGAACCTTCGGTTGAAGTTGCCAAGGGCGCAAAAAATTATACCAAAGTGGATTGGGTCGTTCCCATCGTGGCACGCATCGAACGAGTGGCATACCGATTGCTGCTTCCACCGAGTATGAAGATACATGACATGTTTCATGCGAGCCTCCTAGCTCCATACAGGACAGACGTAACCGTTCAGCCACCGCTAGCACTCCCTGTTGCTGACGGCCAATACGAGGTCATTCACCTACTACAACATCAAGATCGTACACTCCGGTCGAGTGTTGTTTGGTAATATTTTGTTCATTGGGCCCATTGTGGACCTGAACATAACTCATGGGAGCCCGAATCTTGGTTTTGTAGAGGGACGGTCAACAAGTACTGGAGCGAGGTGATAGCTTGCATAGATTGATGCGTGGCAGGGAGCACGACGTGAATGCGGAAAAAGTGAACAACATTTCCGTAGGGCGGTATGTATTAACAGCGACCATAGGTGGTTGGGGACGCCCAACATGGTTGTCGCGTGGACGCTTCAGCTGAAAGAGGGGAGGCCGCTAGCTGAGCCAACCAACAAGCTGTCGCTTGGGTCCAAGTGCCGAGCACGTGTTCATGTTTAGTTGGTGATTGAAATTCTTAGTTTTCTTTCACAATGGTGACAACTCACTATTTGACACTCTCACTTGTTGGTCATGAACAGGGACGGTTCATAATAAATGGGGAGGAATGTAGCGGGAGGACCGGTTCGGCCCTCCCAGCTCGCAATAGCGAGGGGGTGGCTGCAAACCACCCCTCGCTATTGCGAGGGTTGGGCAGTGACCAGCCACCCACTGGCTACCGGCCGGCCGGCGGCCAGTCGGCTAAGTGGCAGGCGGCCGGTCAAGTGACCGTCCGGCCACCGGCCGGCAAGCCACCAGCCGTCGATCGAGCTGGTGGCTCGATCAGCGGCCAAGAGGCCACGAGGCCTCGAGGGTCCAGGTGTGTTGCCTTGTGCCCTTGCCCTCGCTTTTCCTCCTTGCTTCAAAAGGCAAGCAACAACAAGGGATAGAGCAAGAGTGAGAGCGAGAATGAGAGCAAGAGGTGCACGAGAGACGTTGGTACGAAATTTCCGATCGTACCTCGTATGCGACAATTTTCCGCTGATGCGTCAAAAACAAAAATAATGTTTGTTTAGGTCAACTACAAGTTCTGAAACCAGAAAACTCGCGTGAAATCACGAGTTCGAGGTAGTACTCTCTTTGTTTCAGACCCAGAATGAGGGGCGAGGTAAAAACAGAAATGGGCCTCTGGAGACTCAAAATATTTGAGTCTCCCTCCATGAGTCGTTGATGAGGATTTCCCTCAGAGTGATGTAGAGGAGAAAATCCCTCAAGCAAGCTCCGAAAGCCATTGAAGCCATTCTGTGAACTCCAAGGACGACCTAAGTACAGGTGTAAGAGTCCCAGCCGTTACACATGGAGGTGAAGGGTTGGCAAGAGATGTGTCTACTACGGCTGCTATTTAGGCAACGGCGTCGGCTGCAATGGGAATTTGGATAGCTAGATTGGCAGCAAATGTAGCGGTGTTTCCAAGACGGACGACATCACTAGTGTATGCCTCAATGGCCCGGCCAGAGACAGTGTCAGCCGGCATGTGAGCAGTATGTAGAGTGGCTGCAAAGGCAGAGGCAACTGCAACACCTCAAGAAAAGAGGTGCTAGAGGATGAAGAAGATTTTTGCATTGTATAGCAAGAAGCATTTGGAGATGCAAAAGCTATAAGTGCAGGGGAGGGACGTGCCACAAAAGAGTTGGGTGAGATGAGCCAGCTGGTTCACCGACTGCCATTGTTGATACTCCAATGAGTTTTAAGGGAAATTGGTGGGCTTATAATGTTTGGACTAGGTCCATGATCATGTGGTGGACCCATTTCATGGTGTTTCTTGTCACGTCAACGAGTCTTCTTGAGCCAACTGGCAGCTTTGAGACCTTGTGCGCGTATGCATTGTTCCTTGCGCTTTCCAAGGGTAATAACAGGATGTTTTTTTATTGTCAAATGACCATTGCTTGTGCTCCAGGTTATCCTCATAGTCGGTGAGCTTGTCGTCAAGGTGGTTCTGCTTCCTGGAAGATACGGGTGATGTAGGGATCAGCTCTATAGCCGGTTGCTACACCAATATAGTGGGTGAGCAATGGCAGAGCCATTGTAGTACACTCAACTGCTGATGTTGCTGCTATTGCACTGCTGTTGCTTCTGCTGTTTTTTCTCCTGATGATGCTGATGTTGCTGTTGCTACCTTCCGCTATTAGTGACATTACTATAGTTGTATTTGCTACCACTACTGGTAAGGCTGCACACAGATCCTAAGATCCATGGCAACTACTTGAAAATCCGGATCCAGATGTGGATTTCCAGATCCGAATCCATGTTCCTGTATCCGGTCTCTATCTCCAGATCCAAAACGGGGTCCTTGGTGGGGGAGAGGGGGGAGGATGAGGGAGACTCGGAGAAAACAAGATTCCTTGCTCAAATTGGTTCGTGTACCGTGATGCCCACATGAATTCAAGCAGTCAGCATGTCCACCTTGGATGCGACCAAGGCAATGTTCAGTTGCCACGTCAAGCAAACCTGTCAAACCTGTCGCGTGACCAATAGCAGCCTCGTCTGCTGGTAGTTGCAATACGGTTTTCCTCGTGTCGGGCCTCATGTTTTTACAGGATTGGTATAGAGACACTGTCAAGCAAACATATAGCACCAATTGCAGCCATTTCCATTGTATGACATGGTGTCAGTGGCCAGCAGACATTGGCATGCTCTTCCGCCTGCCAACGTTCATAGAATTGAACAGTCACATGAAGTTTGAATGGCCAAACAATCCTTCGATCATCCAGACATGGAGTTATTGCAGGGACAGGTAGACCACATAAAGGCTATGCGAATGTGGAAAATGTGCATGCAATATCCGCATTTAATCTTCGGCAATGTAAGGAGGCCATCCACCACAGTGCGGAGGGAGACTCCTACATTTGCACGAAGAATGCAGGAGGTAGCGAGCGCCAACACTGACCCATTTCTTTTTTCTGTTACACTAATTTAGGTAGTCCCAACAATGAGCTCCAGAATGAAAAAAATTGTGGATCCAGGAGCTGGATCCCCGGATCTAGATCGAGGATCCAAGGGGAGGACCCGCCCCACGGATATAAACCCCCCTCAAGCTCCGTGGATAGGATCCGTGTGCAGCATTAACCGCTGTTCATACCGCCAATTTTGGGACTAGCAGCTTTCCAGTGTCGGAGCAGCAGTTAATGGCCAAAGATTCGGCCAGTGTGATTCATGCCGTTGTGAGGATGGAAACCATCGGCTACCAGCTGCCAAGGATGTCAGTGCCGATGTCAAAGCTGGCTTTGGCTGCTGGCAGATGATAGCCGTTGAAAGTTGCCACGATGTAAGCAGGCAATTGCTGCTGATGGATTGCCGTGCCCGCTCGCTCGCCTCTCCAACAACTTTTCAGTCCTGGCTATGTCAATGGCGGCTTTGGAGGATGACGCTGCCTGCCGCCACTTTGCTGAAGACTGCTACTAGTTCTGGCTACAGAGTTGGCGACAAATGCAGCCGATCATTCCGCATTGAGGTGTAGATGCCGATGTTGGCTGCTGGCGGTGACTTCAGCTGCATAGACCATATCCGACTCTAGATGTTGATGTTGGGTGCTAGCTGCAACTGCGACTCCGCAGACTGACACGGGCAGCAGACGCCAATGCCGGTTGCCATTGATGGCACCATCACTACAGATTGACAATGATGGTGATGCTATGAGGATGGCCAATTCCTCGCGCAGGGGCCTCGTAGCCTCGTAGGTCTACTACTACCCCCACGGAGTTTGTGTCAACTTACAACTCTGTGGAGGCAGAGCCCACAGTGGCTGCAATGACCCTATGCAGCAGCAAGATGGCTGTGGCGGTGGCAGAGGGGGCGACAACAGTGGCGACTGCAGCCACAGGAAGGACCGGCAGTTGTGAAGCATCCATCACTCCATCGCTAAATGAACGCATTCTCCTATTCTCATCTATGTTGTCCCGGAGTCCCAGGGTGATCCCATCATTGTGGCCGCGGTACAGCAGTCCACAGCGATGCCCCCGCGATGTGGGGTGGCCAAGCGTTTTCACATCCGGCGGTCTGCCGAGCGGTAGGCTGACCTGTCACACGTCAGCAACCACCACGGTCAGCACAGACCACCTCGGGACCAAAAATAGACATGCGGAGAGTTTGACCCCCGAGGCCAAATTTCCGAGGTTGCGTACTCACCACGATTGCCTAGACACCATGCACGTAATGCATGTGGTGCCATGCTGGGATGCAGGTTGAGGACATGTTCATTAACCAATAATGGTTTGACTTTTGTAGGTGACGTGGATGGAATTGTATGAATCATATGGACCTTATCGATGTGTGGCAGATTTTGTGTACACAGGTGGACTTTGATGATAAAAAAATGTGCATGAACTTCATATATATATATACACATACATACACACACACACACACACACACACACACACACACACACACACACACACACACACACACACACACACACACACACACACACACACACACACACACACACACACACACACACACACACACACACACACACACACACACACACACACACACACACACACACACACACACACACACACACACACACACACGCGCGCGCGCGTAATTTCATGTAATCTAAATCTGCCTTCGCAAGAAGTGATTTTGACAGGTCATGAATATTAGATTGCACATTTGTGGAGGTTTGCAAACATATTTTTGCATTTCTTATGCTCGTTTGAAAATTAGCTCATGCAACCCTATCTCACTGCGAGCACACTGGTATGTTGACTCTACGTACACACCGGACTCGACATCATCATGTCCGGTGTGAACGTGCACCAGATTGCTGGTTGTGGTCTTTCCAGTGTCCGCTGCCCGGCCTCGTTTTGAGCATGAATGGCAGTCGAGCAACGTGACGATGACATGAAATGCACTCTATTATCATCGTGCACGACTGGCAGTCGAGCAACGGGATGCCGAGCTCTTGCTCGTCTGTTCCAAACACTTAGGCAGATTCTCAACACCGTGTGACACACGGTGTTGAGATAGGTTCCACCATGCCTCCAAGGAAGGCATCCACGATGTCTTCCTTGGGCAAGGGCTCATCGTCCCTGCCTACTTCAGCATCTGCAGCTTCATCCGTGTCCCTAAGTCAGCCAGATTTTTCCCCTCCTCCATCAGGCCGTCTCCATGGCGACGCACTCACACTTGCCCTCTCTCGTCACCGTCGTCCAGTCCCAACGGCATCAAAGAAGCCATGGTTCCACTGTGGCAGTTGTGATGTCACCCAGAGCGGCACCTGTGACCGCATCCGAGGACACTTTGGCGTGCCCAATGGAAACATCTCATGCTGCCCCTATCCGCCACCAATTACCCGGGACGTGCTTGGCCTTGAGAGAGCTCCCTATCCTCCTACTGGATGGAAGACGTCTTGTCCTTGGCTGTACAATGGCCTGGGTGACTCGTGGGGCACAAGTCACAAACCAGTCTCGTGGCATGCCCTTTTTGAATCAAGAGCCCAAGAGGAAGCACTAGCAAAAGCCAATGTGCCGACTGCAGATCTTGGAGACCCAGACGCCCCACATTTCTCCTCAACAGGTCCTTCCACTGTCTTGCAGCAGCAGCAGCAGCAACAGTAGCAGCTACAGCAGCAGCAGCAGGAGGTACTGTTACGAGCAGCAGATTTGCAGCAGCAGATTGAATAGTCACGGCAGATTCTGCAGCATCCTGTGAGACTTGCAGACGTTGACAGGATGGCTGGGATGGTGCAGAAATCCGTGCGGCCCCACTGTGATGCTGCTGCCAACTCTTCCTGCCAGATGTCCATCGTCAAGCTGATGGCGTGCGCTGGCCTGCCAATCTGCTTCTGCAGGGAGCCGGTTTGGTACGAGGTGTTGCACTTGGCTTGGGCTACAAACACCTCTTTCCGCCTTCCTGCGCCTAGCACTGTGGTGAAGGACATTATGCCGTGGCTTGATGCCAAGCAAGAGGTTGAAGATGCCTCTGTCAAGCAAGGCTGGAGCATCTACAATGCCACGGTTGCTGTGGATGAGTGGGCCGATCAGCAGCAACGCCTGATGTACAACGAAATGGAGGTCAACGCCAAAGGGGCCTACCATGTCTTCTCCAGAGATACCAGTGGCCGTATGAGGAACACTGACCACATGGCATCCATGATAAAAGCAACCATTGAGGAAGTTGGGATCCGGAACGTGGCCAGTGTTGTTTGTGACAACACCTCAGAGAACAAACGCGCCTTTGAGGAACTCAAGGTGCAGTACCCCACCATACTGTGGAAGGGCTGCTGTACCCATAACGTCAACCTTTTCCTGAAGGACATTAGAGAAATGGACTGGAGAGCAGCGGTCTTGTCGCGGGCTGAGAAGGTAGTGACTTTTTTCCATAACATTGACATGCCCCGTACGTGGTTGAAGTTACAGTCTGGGGGGCGGGTGTTGATTCCAAGGTGTGACACCAGTTTTGCATCGGCCCATGCCATCCTTTAGCGCCTTTTGGACATGCGTCCATTTCTGTTGAATCCTGTTAACCACGAGTGCTGGAAAGGAATGGGGAGCCAGGGGGATGGTCTGTACAAGCAACGGAAGAAGGTGGTGCATGGCCTCATCTGCCGCCATGTCTTTTGGCTGTAGGTCCACGAGCTGATGGACCTGATGTCCCCGCTGGTGTCGGTACTGCGTGTGGCCGATGTGCCTGGTGGGCAGGCAGGTGAAATACATGAAGCCCTGCTGGATTGCATGATGGAGTTGAAGGGGCTACCAACAAGCCGCGGCAGGAAGCCCCCCAAGGTGGGCACAAACCAGGCAAAGCACGCCATGCAGCGGCTTCACACCCGCTGGACGAACGACATGAACTGTCCTCTATAGGCTGCTGCACGCCGAGTGCATCCCATGCACTTTGGAAACGACCTAGGGGGTGATGTGGAGATGGTAGAGTACTGGGCTAGTGTGGCGGAGGCACAGGTACCAGAGAAGAGATGTGGCGACCTGCAGAAGGAGCTGGAAACATTCTAGCTTGGACGCATGACAGTGGACGTGACCCCCCTGACCACCAAGGGGCTTGGTGACAAAACACGTGGTGCTGTGGGGAAGGTGGCGGTGGGGGCACTGAAGCCGTATGAGTGGGTCTCATTGCACCTTGCCCACTTGCCCACACTGCATGAGTTTACTATCCGCTGGCTCTCACAGCCATACACGTCATCTGAGTGCAAGCGCGTGTTTTCAACGCACCAACTCATCCACACAACACGTCATAACCGCCTGCACGTCTCCACCCTCAAGATGCTCGTGTGCTGCAAAGTGCGCCTGCACCGGCAGTTTAAGGCAGGGAGGGGGTGGTGCAAGCCAGTCAACTGGCTGGAACCGGACGATTCGGACAGTGAAGACGACGGCGAGATTATCCTAGACGTGGTGGAAGAGGAACCTGAGGACGAGGTACAGGAAAGCTCAGAGGAGATGGAAGAGGAGGAGGAAGTGGTCGTAGAGGGTGAGCAGGAGGAAGACAATGAGGAGAATGCGGCTGCCCAGTAGCAACAGCAGCATGTCAAGCTGCGTATGGCTATGGGGGAAGACCCTCCATCCTTTGCCAAGGCCATTTGCAGAGGACCTCATTGAAGAGGTTGGGAGTGGCGGGAACCGTAGCACTGGAGGTGCATCCCGGGTGCGAGCAATTGAAAGTGCAGGCGAGGAAAATGGGGCTGCAGAGGGGGAGGAGGAAGAGGACAGGGATGAGGAAGGAGAGGAGGAGGGGGCTGGAGACGGAGAGGAGGATGGGAATGATGGGTCCGGAGAGGGAGAGGCAACTGAGGATGGTGGAGCAAAAGGGGGCAATGGAGAGGACAGTGAGGCAGAAGTCTGTTGATACTTGAATGCCCCTTGGCCACTAGTCTCCAGAATTGGCAAGTAGTGGACGGACCAGGCATGCACTGCTCACGTGGAGCAAGTCCCCTGGGTCTGACAACAGGCCAGGCATGCACTGTCCTTGTTCAAGGATAAGTCCCCTGGGTTTCTGATGATGGATGTTCAGACTGTCAATCTGACCATACCAATGGAAAGAGCAGGTGTCAAACCGTCAGCTGTAAAAGTTTTGGGCTGATCCAACGGTCGGATTGGAAGATGCAAGATGTGCCTTGGATCAGGGGATGGCTTCCCTGATTGAGGGGATGACCTCCTCAATTTAAGGAGTGACATCGGCCGAGGCGCGCGCGCTTTGGCTTAGCCGAGGCGTGTGCGCTTCGGCTGCCAAATGCACTCCTCAGCTATTTATGCCCTGTACTTGCCATTGTCTCAACTACTCCTTCACTTGATGTCTCTTGTTTGAGCTGTACGCTTGAGACTGAGCTTGATATGAGCTGCCAAGGTGGTTGTAATCTTGCTTGTGTGAGAGTGCTGACTTAATTTGTTGGGATCTCACACGAAGGAAGAAGAAGGCTTAGAGGGCGGGAGCCCCTAAGACCTTGAGCAAAAGCACCTGGGTAACTAGGTCTTACCAGAGGCATAGTTAATTCCTTGGGGGTGATCGTGATCCTTGGGTGAAATTCCCTTGGACGGTCGGCAGTTGCCATTGTGTCGGCGCTGTTTTCTAGACCGGAGCCTCAGGCCACGTGACTCAGGAATGAAAAAAGGGTTATGGGCCCACGCCTANTTGTTGGGCTCTCACACCAAGGAAGAAGAAGGCTTAGAGGGCGGGAGCCCCTAAGACCTTGAGCAAAAGCACCTGGGTAACTAGGTCTTACCAGAGGCATAGTTAATTCCTTGGGGGTGATCGTGATCCTTGGGTGAAATTCCCTTGGACGGTCGGCAGTTGCCATTGTGTCGGCGCTGTTTTCTAGACCGGAGCCTCAGGCCACGTGACTCAGGAATGAAAAAAGGGTTATGGGCCCACGCCTAGTGTGAGACTTAGTTGCGAAAATCATACAGGTTGCTCAGTAGCTCAGCAAACGTGAGGAGCGCAGACGATCTATCACACCTATAGGTGCTCCTCATCGGCCCTCCGTCCAAGGCCTCTCATCAGCCTGACATTGGCTCCATCAGCCTGACATCGGCATCAACGGCAGGTGTAGCAGAGCGGCCTCAACCGAAGCAGATCCGACTCAACCGCAGGTACCATGGCTCCACCTACCGCTGAGGAGAAAGGCAAGAGTGTCGTCGAGGAAGGTTCGTTGACTAGCACAGCTTTGGTCACCACTGGAGCGGTGACGTCCACAGTAGAGGCAGGGAGTGGTATTCATGCGCCCATCCCTAAATTCGATGGGACAGGGTTCTCGCTCTGGAAGTGGCTGCTCCTCCCCTACTTCACAGGGGAGGCTGCCCAACCACTTTCATCCCAACCAGAGGAGCTAGCAATGTGGAAGCGGGCCAACAAGAAATGCATGGCCATTCTGGTCTGAGCACTGTAGCAGCATCTGCTCTCTCATATCTCCAGCCTCACAAACGCAGCTAAGGCATACAAGAAACTCTGCAAGATATACCAAAGTGACTCCCTCGCCAACCATTTGTTCATCCTCCAAAATTTGCTTAGGATGCAGCTGACTGAGGGTGAGGACGTCCTAAAATTCTTGCAGCAGTTTGAGACTCTCCTTCATCAAGCCAGCAACATGGGATGGAGCCTTGAAGCCGACATGCAGGGGGTGATTCTCCTCATGGCTCTTCCACCAAGCTGGGGCCCCATGATCACTGTGATTGGTGGCTGGCTAGAGGACCACGTGAAGTACTCCAACATCTCGGAGTACATCCGCAATGAGGCTATGCAGTGTAGCCATAGCGAGGCCAACATTGCAGCCTATCCTAAGGGTGCAGCAGGCAGCAGCGGCACTAGCAACTCAGGGCAGCAGCAGGGGGCAGGCGGCAAGGGGAAGGGCAATCGATGGCCTGGAAACTCCCATGACTGTGGCAAGGCAGGGCACTGGGCACGCGAGTGCCGTGCTCTTAAGAAGGAAGGGATCAAGGGAGAGGGAGAGAAGAGTGACAAGGGAGGCAAGGGTGGGAAGCAACCCACTGCACTCATGGCACATGGCATAAGTGGCACTGGAAATGCACTCCTTAAGCCAGGGGCCTTTGCACTTGACTCTGGCACAAATCACCATTCCACCAACGACAAACAGAGGTTCATCTCCATGGGACCCTGCCACCTCAACTTCCGTTGTGCTAACGGAAGGGTGGAACCAGCTGAAAGGGTGGGTGACAAGCTGGTCACCATCCAGGTGAATGGCCAAGAGGAGGAGCTCAAGCTCACCGAGGCAGACTATCTGCCCAACTTTGCTGTCAACCTACTCTCTGTCGGCAAGATTGCTGACCGAGACATGACTGTCGTCTTCGACAAGAACAGGGCCGTCATCCTTCCCACGTCGGCAGTGAAAATACAGTATGCTGCAAAGAGTGTGGTGGCCGAGGTTCCATGCGTGGATGACCTCTACATCCTCCAAACCAATGTGGAGGGTGCTGCCGAAGCTGGGGCAGCCATGACTAGCGGGGGCAATCAGGTGGTAGAGGTAGAAAGCAGCCGCCCATGAACAGCAGCAGATTTAACAAAAGCATTGGAAGCTGCGGCACCCACCCAACCTGAAGCAGTCGCTGAGGCTGCTACGGCATCGGAAGCAAACTGTGGCCAAGACCTTTGGCACAGGCGCTTGGCCCATGCCGCCCACTCCACGTTGGAGACAATGGGCAAGCACAAGCTAGTGCGGGGCTTGGCCTTGGGGAAGGGAGAGGGTGCGGGGAAGGGGAAGAACATATGTGAGGCATGCCTCATGGGCAAGGCTAAGAGGAAAGGGCGCAAGGGGAACGGGCACGGAAATCTGGCGAGTGAACCTCTCGAGTTGGTCCACACCGACGTGTGTGGGCCGATGCGGACAGTCTCAGTCGGAGGAAGCAGGTTTTTCCTCACCTTCACCGATGACAAAACTAGAAAAATCTGGACGTACTTCATGAAGCAGAAGAGTGAGGTAAAGGAGCATCTGCAACACTTTGTCGCAATGGTTGAGCGACAGACCGGCAAGAAGGTCAAGGCCCTTCTTTGTGATAACGGCGGGGAGTACAAGGCCTGTGAGGGCTGGCTAGCGGAGCAGTGGATACGGCAAGAGAGTATGTACCTGAGTCGTCCGAGAACAACGGTGGCATGGTCGGGCAAGAAGCCACATGTCTTGCATCTGTGAGTTTTTGGCTGCCAGGCCTATGCCAAGAAGCTGACGAGGGAGGGTGCCAGTAAGCTGGATCCGTAGGCCAAGAAATGCTTGCTCTTGGGGTACAACAGTGCCCAACGCTCTTACAGGCTCTGGGACCTACAAGGTAACAAAGTGATTCGCAGAGGACGTGGACTTCAACGAGGCTGTAGTAGGAGCAGAGCAGCAGTTCAAGGACGAGCCAGTGCCCAACCCGGGTGAATGGCTGGTTCTATTGGAGACAGGTGATGAGGCACCACAGGGGTGGAGCAGCAGCATGGCAAAAGAGGCAAGAGGAGCGGTAGCTTCAGGGAGAGCCGCAACAGAGGACTCTGACGTTGAGACGGATTCCTCCTCCTCTAATGATGAGGACTCTTCCACCAAGGGAGAGTCTGTGGTAAGAAAACCGGAGCAGCAAGAGCAGTAGCAGCAGCCGTCGCAGCAGCAGGCAGTAAGGCGCAGCTCGCGCTTATCTGTCCCGCCACGGCAGTACAATGCTACAACCGCCGAATGGACTGGTCTGAGTTATGCCTTCGTGGCTCAGGGAGAGCCGTCCACAGTGGCAGAAGCGCTTGCTCTACCAGATGGGGCCAAGTGGAAGGCCGCCATTCGAAAGCGAGTTGGCCTCGCACAAGGAGAACATGACATGGAAGCTGGTGGACCGGCCCACTGGCACCCACATTGTAGGGTGCAAGTGGGTCATGGTCAAGAAGCTGAAGCAAGATGGAACCATCGACCGCCACAAGGCGTGGCTGGTGGCCAAGGGTTTTGCGCAACGGCCGGGGAGCGAGTACAACGAGACGTACGCGTCATCACCTTTGCGACAATCCGGTCTCTCCTCGCAACAACAGCGGCCAAGAACTTAGAGGTTCACCAGATGGATGTCAAGACTGCCTTTCTCTACGGAAAGCTTGACAAAGAAGTCCTGATGGAGGTGCCTGAGGGGCTGGATGCACCACACGGAAAAGTTTGCAAGCTTGTCAAGTCAATGTATGGGCTGAAACAGGCCCCGAGGTGTTGGTACTAGGAGATGGACGCCTTCATGGAGGGGTCCGGGTACGATCACTGTGAAAATGACCTAAGTATGTACATACGAGAGGACGAGGATGGCCTCGTCTTGGTGGCTCTTTACGTCGATGACCTCATAATCTGCGCATCATCGACAAAGCTGCTAAAGAACATCAAAATGTAACTGAGCAGCCGGTTCCAGATGAAAGACCTGGGACCTCTTGAGTAGTACCTAGGCATCAGTGTCACACGGGATCGCTCAGCCGGCACCATCAGGCTCAGCCAGACCAAATACATTGACCACATTCTCAAGCGGTACGACATGGAGGACTGCAAAATCGTCAGCACCCCATGGCAGTAGATTGCATCCTAACCTCAGCTGCTGCTCGTACCAACAAAGTAGAGCAGGTCAACATGGCAGGCGTGCCATATCAGTCTGCCGTGGGCAGTCTAATGTACGCGATGGTCGCGACTCACCCCAACATCTGCCACGCTGTGGGACAGGTGAGCAGGTATGTGGCCAACCCTGGGCCACAACACTGGCAAGCAGTGAAGCGGATCTTCCCCTACTTGAAGGGCACGCGGCACCTGGGCATCCAGTACGGTGGGGTGCCACAGTCGGAATCCTTGCGGCTCATGGTGTACACCGATGCAGATTGGGCCGGGAATGTCGACGACAGCAAGTCCACGTCGGGCTACGTGTGCATGCTGAATGGAGCCGTGTCATGGGCAAGCTACAAGTAGGACTGCGTCTCCCTCTCCACAGCCGAAGCAGAGTTCATTGCTCTAGCGGAAGTGTGCAAGGAGACATTGTGGCTGCCTAGCCTGCTCCAAGAGATACGAGCACCTCAATCGGCCACAACGGTGGTCAAGGTGGACAACAAGTCTGCCATGGACATGTCCAAAAACGGCACCTTGATGCGGAGGACTAAACACATCGAAGTTCGGTACCACTTCAGTCGCGACCTGGTCGCTAAGGGAGTGGTGGAGCTGGAGCACGTTGCGTCCAAGCTCAACCGGGCAGAGATGCTGACAAAACCCCTTGACCGAGAACTCCACCTCGCAGGAAGACAGGATATCGACATGAAGAGCGCAAATGACAAAGACTGAAGACAAGACAAGTGGCCAGAGGTGCAAGGGAGAGATTGTTGTTATTTGAATGTCCCTTGGCCACTAGTCTCCAGAATTGGAAAGTAGTGGACGGACCAGGCATGCACTGCTCATGTGGAGCAAGTCCCCTGGGTCCACTCCAACAGGGCAGGCATGCACTGTCCTTGTTCAAGGATAAGTCCCCTGGGTTTCTGATTATGGCTATTCAGATTGTCAATCTGACCGTTTCGATGGATAGAGCAGGTGTCAAACCGTCAGCTGTCCAATTTTCGGGCTGATCCAACGGTCGGATTGGAAGATGCAAGATGTGCCTTGGATCAGGGGATGACTTCCCTGATTGAGGGGATGACCTCCTTAATTAAAGGAGTGACATCAGCCGAGGTGCACGCGCTTCGGCTTAGCCAAGGCACACACGCTTCGGCTGCCAAAGGCACTCCTCAGCTATTTATGCCTTGTACTTGCCATTGTCTCAACTACTCCTTCACTTGATGTCTCTTGTTTGAGCTGTGCGCTTGCGACTGAGCTTGATATGAACTGCTAAGGTGGTTGTAATCTTGCTTGTGTGAGAGTGATGACTTAATTTGTTGGGCTCTCACACAAAGGAAGAAGAAGGCTTAGAGGGTGGGAGCCCCTAAGAGATTGAGCGAAAGCACCTGGGTAACTAGGTCTCACCAGAGGCATAGTTAATTCCTTGGGGATGATCGTGATCCTTGGGTGAAATTCCCTTGGACGGTCGGCAGTTGCCATTGTGTCGGCGCTGTTTTCTAGACCGGAGCCTCAGGCCACGTGACTAAGGAATGACAACGTCGGCCTAGAGGATGGAGGAGCAGCAGACAATGAGGATGAAGAGGACGGAGAAGGGGAAGAATTTGGTGGTGAAGGGGAGGATGCGGAGGATGAGGAGCCAAGGGCTGCAGTGACCACTGCCGGGGCATAAAAAAAGGGTGGCAGTGCAGCAGGCGCAAAGGGTGGAAGTGCAGGAGGCGCAAAGGGTGGCAGTGCAGCAGGCGCAAAGGGTGGCAGTGCAGCAGGCGCCAAGGGTGGAGGTGCAGCAGACGCCGAGGGTGGAGGTGCACCAGGTGCCAAGGGTGGAGATGCAGCAGGGTCCAAGGATGGAGGAGCAGCAGGCTCCAAGGGTGGCAACAGCGCAGCAGCAACCAGGACAGGAGGTGCAGCAGGCAGCAGAAATTCAGCGGCTGCATCTAGCACATATGTGAGAGGTGTCCCTGGTGCAGAAACAGGCAAAAAGGGTGGACTTGGTGCAGGCAGCACGGCTGGTGCTGGTGTAGCAGGTGCAGGCAAGACAAGGAGGGCAGCAGGTAGCGATGCACAGGGTGATGCAGCCAAATAACATCAGAGGGTCGCAGCAGGATGTTAGGGACAGTAAGTTGAAGACCCCTTGCACCATGTTGTGTGTGTGTGTGTGTGTGTGTGTGTGTGTGTGTGCGTG
>SZWC01004341.1:53511-71356 GCA_023375785.1 Penium margaritaceum
TGTGTGTGTGTGTGTGTGTGTGTGTGTGTGTGTGTGTGTGTGTGTGTGTGTGTGTGTGTGTGTGTGTGTCTGTTTTGAACAATGCATCTATTGCAACATGGTGAAAAGTTTTTTAAGCTCATCTCCTGCTGTCATGTTTTGTAGCTGTCCATATTCCTTGCTGTCGCCTTTTGAGCTATGTGACATGATTAGGCAAGATAATGCTTCAGACCATGCACTGCATGAGGCCCAATTCACACAGGGGCTTGAAGCATAGGTTAGATAGAGTTTTCCTGCAAATTTTATCATGTTGGTAACCGAAACAGTGTCATGATGGCAAAGGGACAAATGACAAGTATCAATGCTTCGTACACCAGGTTAAGGCATTGATTAAGGTTGCAAGGGAAACGTAAAAAAAATGATTGAATTTCAGCCTTTGCGAATTGTGAACTCTGCACCTGACGAAACCAGCCCACTCCCCCCCCCCCCCCCCCCCCCCCCCTCCCCGCCCCTCGGCCGGAGTGGCCGAGGTGCCGATATGAGGAGGGGACCACATCGATGTGCCGTGGTGCACATCGATATCCCGGGGTGGGTGGTGGCTAGGTCAACATAGATTCCGATACAAGTAGATTGTAGAGGTAAGAGGATGTGTGTGTTGCGTGGCTCACAACATGAATGAATGTGAGGGAGTGCACATGCCATGGATTCGAGAGATGTAACACTTAGTGATATTAATGAGTGAGGAGAATGTGGTAGTTAGAGCGAGCGTGGTGTCTCGTACTGGTCGATCCAACCACCCACACAAACTACTCTCCTGAGGTTTGGCGGCCACCTGTGATTGAAACTGACCTGCAATCAGCTCGCAAGCGGTGGTTTTCTCTCACACGGGGAGAACCCGGACATGTGGCCTGTGAGGGATTAACTGTTATGCCAAACGGAGCGTAGCTGGTGAACAGGTGAAAGTTGTGAGGTAGAATACGGTTTAGAATTTGGGACACTTGAGCAATTCATAATGAGAGGTCAGTGTACTTCGATGATAAGTGTCGAAATGATCAAATACACACACACACACACACACACACACACACACACACACACACACACACACACACACACACACACACACACAAGCGTCGAGTTACGAATGAGGCATAGTCGGGTCGTTCGGTCGATTTTTGAGCAGTGCATGCGGATTCACATCGTGAGTGGTTGGATTCGAGAAGGTCCACCGAGAAGTCGGGGGTCTTCAAGAATCGACGATGAAGATGAAAGATGCATCTTTCTAAATCTAGATTCGTCTCTGTGCATCGAGAAGTCGACCGAATGGTCGTGATACTTCTGTTTGTAGGTTCGCGAGAGTGGTTGAAGCTGTCGGAAGGTTCGGGAATATCTGCTGAGGGCGGGGCAGTTGGCCAGTTTGCCCTCAGCCGTCGGAGTGAATATCGTGGTTCTTGCAACACGATTGGCTGTTTGTGTAATAACAGAAATGCCCACTTGGAAACATTAGGGACTCGTGTACCTTTGGTACGTAACATTAACAACCCAGTTACAGACATGCAACAGCTCACACATGTACAGTTAAGAAACAGATATCCACATTGGCCTCGAGCATATGTGGGTGCATGTCACCACCTCTACATCCATAGTATGCTATCACAGTGTTTGCACACACATTTTGTAAGCTACAGCTCATGATATCTTAGTGCCATTCCAGGTTGGACACAACGAAAGGTATCAATACAAGTAAATTCCTTGTGTGGTCGACGGACAAGACGCATCAACCACGCAGTCCACTGATGTGACCATTGTTGTGATGGCTGAGAGCTCCATGTATGTCATTCAACTGCGTGATGTGTTTGGGAAAAGAGTCAACAGGTCACTTCCGTGTTTGTGAGCCCATAACAACAGATACAAGGCTTGAGTGTTTGTCATGTGCGACTCCACCAAGTGATAATATTTCTGTAGGGAATGGAGGCTCATGCTAGACAGCAAACAAGGTCTAATGCTGAGCGAGAGAATGGTAGCGCCAAAATCAGTGTTGGTGGTGCCGAAGTATTCAGTATTAGTACTGAAGGCGCGCCTTTAGTATTAAGGGGAGTCTTATTGATGAGGAAGGCGGATACTACTAAATATAGGCTCCAACCTCTTAAAAAAATCTAGAAAAACGGCACAGGGTCAGTTGAATGTGAGGAACACAACATTAACCTGCAAATCCACAGAATACCTGGTCACAATGAAGTAGTTTGAAGGACATTGTTGGTAGGAAGTGAGTACAATTCGTTTGCTAAGTGACATGGAAATGTTCCCCTATGCCTGAAATCTGCCAACTTCCAGGCATAGAGCAACTTAGCTGCCCTGCCTGGCTTCCAGGCTTTGAGGCGGGAGCTCAGCCAAGTCCTTGGACTGGGCTTCCCTCGATCAGCATGGCAGCTGCCTCTACCCAGCGGGCTTCCCTGAACCGAGTTGACCAGCGGCGGTGGCTGACGTGCGATTCATTTCTGTCGATAGAGATCCGGCGGCTGGATTTGACTTTTGGATCCCACTTCAAAGGCTTTTTCCTCATGGCAGCTAGTTCCCATGTTGTACCATGCCTAACATTGCAAAGCCTCCACTGTACTTTTCTTTCAAATGTTTTCTCCCGTCTTGCTCTGGTGCCACTCGCTGGGTTTCATTCCGTCGTTGGTGATAGACCTCACAACTTTCTTTCCCTCCTCATCCAATGCATGCCAAAGTCCTGGCATGCAAACACAGTTCAACAAAGCAGGCCAGACGCTCAGTTGTAAGCAAGAACCACTTTCTCTCAGACATGTGGGATTGCTGTAGTGCTTGTCACTATCGTACTTCTGTTCAATTTTTAGAAAATGTGCAAATTTTTGTCCACCTTTTGGACAGGCCCATGAGAATCTCCGTTGTGTGCTGAACGGATTTTTTCTGGAAAAGTTTGCACATGTCTGCAATAAAGTATGTTTAAGGCGAGCCTTTAAAGGCGCACATTAATACGTTGAGCCTTAAAGGTCTTATTCATGAATAAGGCATGCCTTCTACCACCACTGGCCAAAATGAGGCTGAGTCTGGAACTCATGGATTAAGAAACAAAGGAGAGAGTACAACGAGCCCAACCGTGAGCTTATTGTTTTTTGTTCTGTGAATTGCCTCACTGACTCATACTGTGACCTCTCGACTGGTCTACATGCTTGTGCAGACAACTGACTGGATGGACGCTGATGCCGATGGGGCTCTGTTTGTTGGAGTGGACGTGTTGCCGTTTAGCGGAGCGTGTGATTCTCCTCCTCTTTGCGCTTCTGATACTGCACCCTCGCATGACCAGATCCATCGGCTGCTATCCTTAGATGTCACGTCATCAGTAGTCGTAGTTGGCTCTCAGGAGCAGTGTAGCCTGCGCCTGAGTTCGGGCAGTCGTAACTCCTCGTAGCTTTTTTTCTTGCTGATTGTGACTACACGACTGCGTTTGCAGCATGGTTTTTTTGGCATGGTCCAGTTCTTAGGCACAACGGACAACGCCCGGGTTTTGGGCTGTCTGGTGTCTGGCAGGTCTCACCTAGGAAAATTATGCCAGACAAGATAATGCTAGGATTTTCCTGCTTGGCTGATTTTCTGTGCAACAAGTCTCACAGAGCTGACGTGAGGCTAGAACTGGGAGGGGTCTTAGTTGGTTGCTCATTCTTCATTCCTAAGCAGTCATTGCTTCATTCCAGTTGCTTTCTGGTACAAATTCTGGCGCACAAACTTTTGAATAACAAACCAGAGTTCTCAAACTTAGACTCTAGTGCAGCAGACTAAGGGGGCAGACTAAGCAACAATCGTGGGTTCCCGCACGTTGCATCAACAACGCCACTACCGCAACCTATGCACTAGCTAGTTCCTTTTTGGTATCAGAGTTGTAGCCCATAATACGTAACAGCAGCAGCAGTGGCATACAGGTTCCTGACTATGCCGACGGACCTCCCATACACGCAAGCGTAGGGGAAATGCTGCCGGAATTTTTCCGGGAGCAGTGACCTGCCTGGTGGTGGTGTCAGAATCTTTCCCACGGCCACTGGGCCAGGGGAAATGCTACCGGATTTGTTTTGGCAGCTCTGAGCTCCACATTTGACGCAGGGAGGTGAGGGGCCAGCGCACTGGATGGACACACTGGAGACACGCACAGAGGGAAGAACACCAGTAGTGGCAACAGTGCCAAAGGAGGACAAAGGGGGGATAGTCGGTGCAGAGAGGGCAAGACAACGAGGAAGGAAGACTGACTGTCACTGCTCAATCCACGGGACGGACACACACAAGGAGCCCAGAACGTGACCCGGGGGGGTGTCCACGAAGGACACTGTCAGTCTGACAAATGAGACCTCTGGCCTGCGATGCAACACTCTCACCTCCCTGATTGGGAAGGGGAAGAAACTGAAGGAGGGACTGCTCAAGCTGGCGCTCCCAATCACTGCGGTCACCGTCCACCGACGCCGGTGGGGCCGGAGTAGACGAACCCGAGGAAGGTGGGAACCACGGTGGTGCGGTGTAGATGGAGGATGGAGGACCCGCATAAGTGGATGCACCAGACAGAGGAGGCCAGTCACAGGAGTAGGGGCCTGGAGGCAGAAAGAAAGGCACGCTAGTGGTAGAGTAGGCATGAGCAGAGGAAGGGCAGACGGACGCAAAGAGGCCGTGGAGACGGAGGTCAAAGGTGCTGAGGAGGAGTTGGAGGTGCGAGCCCAGTGATTGCGCATGGCCCTAGCCAGACAAAGATCGTCTGGAAGGGCGGGGCAGGACCGGGTAGAATTCCCAGAGAGAATTCGCAGTTCCAACACACGACGGCGCCGGGCACACAGGATGAAGAAGCGCCACCCTTACCCTTTCCCTTACATTTTCCCTTACTATTGCCTTTCCCACCACCCTGGGAGGCAAGGACGGAGGCAGTAGAGGACGAGGGAGAGGAGGAAGGGGAGGAGGAAGG
Source organism: Penium margaritaceum (assembly GCA_023375785.1). Lineage (NCBI taxonomy): Eukaryota > Viridiplantae > Streptophyta > Zygnematophyceae > Desmidiales > Peniaceae > Penium > Penium margaritaceum. The sequence goes on from SZWC01004341.1 coordinate 58,454, forward strand.
GACAGACAAAGCGGCGGGTGCGGTAATGGTGGTGAGTGTAGCAACACTCATGACGGCGGAGCGGTGGAGGTGCTTTTTCGAAAGGCTAGTCCACCAGGTAGCAAGACGCTAGGAGGTGAAATCCTAGAGAGCCCCTACCCCAGGCAACGACCTTGGTGGAACTGGCTATGAGGCAAGGTGCTGCAACTCGTCCGCTTTGATATCGTGAAGAAGGTTAGACAGCTCCGTTGTAAGGCTGTTGACCATGGTAAGGACGGAGGAGAGTTGTTCAGGCGCTGCATCTCCAAGCTCGCAAAGGAGCTTCAGACTGCGAGCCCACTAGGCATCAGCAGTCTCGTCAGCACGCATGAGAAGCGTGTTGAACTGGACCCTGAGCACGCTCTGAGCAGCTTGGCCAGTAACAGTGGAGCGACGACGCAGCATGGCATGTGCGCCTACAGAGTCAGCCAGGCACTGGACAACAGGGTCAGCATTGAACGTGCCAACATCGTCAATCAGCGTCTCAGGCGCAATAGCAATGAGGGCGTGAACAGCACGGGTGGACTCAGTAGCAAGGGGTGTGAAGGGAGGAACAGTTGGGGAGTAGTAGTCCCACAGATACTCCCCCTAAGCCCTGGCACTGAAGCGTACTTCCGAGGTGGAGAAGGCAAGTCCAAAGGAGAGCGGAGGCAGCTGGGAGAAGAAGTCATGCTGGCACGGTGCAGGAAGAGGGGAAGCTGCAGTGGGAAGACCAGTCTAAGCGGTAGCAGAAGTGTTGGAGGAGGAGGGTATGCGGGATTGACATTGGCACCAGTAGGTGGGACAACAGATGCAGCAGGGAGGCAGCGCAAGACAATAGCGGCGACCTCATCAGCGAAGGCGGCACGATTTTCCTCTGCTAGTTTAAGGCGGTCTTCAGCCTCCTGCTGAGCCTCGCAAGTGAGAACCAGCTGGCGCTAAAGAGCAGCAATGACTGACTCGTCGTCACTAGGCATGGTGACGGCGTGAGGGCCCTGCCGGGCAGATTTGGGTAGAGTTTCCCCAGCCCCATTGGGCGTGGGAAAATGGGGGTGCCTTAGGCAAGGTAGTTGGATGCTGGAGGACTGCCCACCCTGAGCCACACAGGACAGGACACCACGGAAAGAGCAAGGAAAGACGGTAGGAGATGACAGCATGCAAGAGAGGGAGTCATGCGGTAATAGGGGACGGCGGACTGCGTAGAAAGCCTAGGAGAAATGGAACTGCAGCAGGAGAAGCAGCGGAGAGAATGGCAACGGTGGTGACAAGTGGCACACCAGAGAAAATGCTATTGTGAGGAAGGCGGCATTGAGGGTGGTGATGACGGCTGCGATGGAGACTATTGCTAGGACGAAGTTGGAAGTGGCAGATGAGTAGATGCTGCTGCAGCGACAATGAGAGATGTCGAGGTGAAGACTCAAGGTGCTGCTGTCGCTATCGTAGATGCAGCTGAACCCGTCGCTGATGTAATGGCAGATGCCGCCTCAGAAATCTGCGTTCCTATATCAGCGGCGGCTACAGCAAAGGAACCGACGACAACCACAGCCTTTGTGTATGTCTTTGTTGTACACCCTGCTAAGGCCGAGGCAGGTGCAGGAGAAGCTCTGGCGGTTGCAACAAACGTAGCGACAGCTGCTGCAGCTGCGTCTATAACAGCTACTGTAGTGAGGGTGAGAACACTCACAAGGCTAACAACATCCTGAGTAAATGCAACGTACAGGTCGGGAGCATCCTACGGCTGCAGACCCTCCTTCCAAGGAGAAAGGGGTGGGGAGACGCTTACTGGTCAGTGGCAAGTAGCACACGCGAATGATGCTGCCGTGGATGTGGACCCCTGGTTGCTGCTCATGCCTCTGTAACGTCTCGCGTGACGATGAGGCGGCCCTCCCTCGTATTATCCACCAGGAGGAAGTGCGGTGTGGACGTCACAAAGAGCCAGTGTGGTGGGTGCAGCACCATTGAAGTGGTGCACGTAGTAGGGTGATGTTGTCAGTGCATTGACCGCACTGCTACTACTGCTCCTACTGCCAACATTGTTGCTACTACAGATGCTGCTGCTGCTGCGGCTGATGTGCCTGCCAAAGTTGATGCTAAATATGGTGCTGTTATTGTGGACTCTGTCGTTGCTGCTGCTGCTATGGTAGATGCAGCGGCTGCTGCTGCTGCCAATGTTGCTGCTGATGCGGATGTTGCTACTGCTGCTCCCGATGCTACTGCTGCTGCGGCTGATGTGCATACCAAATCTAATTAAAAAATGGTGCTGTTTTTGTGGACGTTGTCGCTGCTGCTGCTGCTGCTATAGTAGATGCGGCTGATGTTGCTTCCAATGTTGCTATTTTTGTGGACGCTGCTGATGTTGCTGCTGCCGACGTTGCTGCTGCTACGGCATGCCAAAGCTGATGGTAAAAACAGTGATGTTGCGGACGTTGTCGTTGCTGCTGCTGCTATGGTAGATGTGGCTACTGATGCTACTGCCAATGTTGATGCAGCTGCGGATAATGCTGCTGCTGCTAGCGATGCTATCGATGATGTCAGTGCTGTAGAGGAGTTAAGGGCAACTATGGCAGATGCGGTCACAGTGGCAACTGTGAATGTGACTGCGCAGCAGCTGCCTCTACGACTGCTTCGTCTGTTGTGGCAGTTACAACTGATGTTTCTGCTGCAGGCGCTGCAACCGCTACGGCTGATGCGTCTGCTGCTGGCGCCCAGATACACCAGCATTATGCTTGAAAGCTTTCTCTTACCTTGCCTTGAATTCATGGCTTACATAACTTCTTACAATGAGCCTCTTTCTTAGCCTTGTACCCCTCCATTGAAAGACATACATCATGCTATTCAATCACTTGAATTTTGCCATTATCAAGATTCGAAGGCAGCTCTACTAAAGTGAAACATCTCTATTTCTGGTGGATTTCCCCGCTAATACAATAATCTCACTTTACAATAGCAACATGTCCCTCATCTTGACTTCCTGAACGTTTGCTTTGTAAGACATACAGAAAATCAAATCGATGGTCTTGTACAAGGTTATCAGCATGGGAGATCTTGTTGTCCTTCAAAACCTCATCCTCTAGAAAACAAATTGCCACGTAGAAGAACTTCAGTGAAAGTGAGGGCTTGTATACCATGTTTAGAGCTTGTTGATCCTCTTTGAAACCATTCATATTGATAAGGACTACTTGTATCCCTCATTGCATGCATGCAGAAGGATTCCATTTGCACGTTGGAGGAAAGAATTAGCGTAAATGATTGTAATCTTTTGACACAATATTCTAAGTGTTTCTATGTACATGCATGGTAAAATGTTTTTAGGAAGATGAGGTGGAAATGTATCGCTTTTGTTCATTGATTCATACTTTGAAACCAATTTCACATGGAATGAAATAATATTCCAAAAATACCTTCATAAGTCTCCTCCATGACAAAACTGTCGCATACCATAATGCTACGCATTTAAGTTAAAATAAATGTTACGTATACGATACATTTTCCATGACTTTACACTTAATAGTTTTACTTCTTTAAATGGATAGGGGTAGTGACATACTCACAAAAGCGTTGGTCATTCAGTTTCTTACAGTTATTCAACAGCTAAAAGCTGTCGCATTTGGAAACAAACCCTGAACTTTTATTTCATGTGATCACTTTACTTTGATGGATTCACTTGAGATTTTGTCAGCATATGCATGCACGCTCACACTTATGCTATTTTTTAAGATTTTTTTTATTAGCATATTGATTTATACTGGCATGACAATCATGGACGTAAAAGTCAGGTTGACAACTTAGCTATGAGAAGGTTGTGATATGGCATCACCTATTGTGTCACACTTGAACAAGGTCAAAATGCATTCATCTATGTAGTTCAAAGCTCAATCTATGGTCCAATGACATACAATCACATGACCATTGATTGGTACCCAAGTGCATTGAATTATTATAATAAAAGCCACGGGGAAATGGTTTCATGCAACTGCATTTTATCGAGTGATATCAAAGCTTACTCAACATCATAGTGCAAATATATATGGACACTAGTGCGTTGCACGCGGTATGATACACTCATTCCATGGCACACCACCATCACAAAGCAAAGAAAAACCATGTTGATCTGAACTTATTTTAAAATGCTAAGTACTAAGGAGGAGCACAAACATGTTGCTCATGACATGTCAGCTCCCAAACTCCCCTTTTCAGATCAATGTAGTTTTGGCTGTATAATAAGCAATCATTGGTTGTTCATTTAACCATGAATCAATCTCCAAAAACGACTCATGAGTGTCTCCATTAAAAACATCTCAACATGCATACTACATGCATCAGTCCTAATACTAAAAAAAACATCCATGCGTATAAGACAAGTCAATTGATACAGCAAGAGATGGTGTCTCTTGAGTCAAATCTCAGTTCTTAAACACGACAGAATCTGACGTGATGTTATCCATTACAACTAAATCCACATTTCATGGAATATGTTACTTTGAATGATTGTAATGGGGCTAAGGTGATCAACATAGGTCTTTGTATGCCCCCATAAGGTGAGAATGACCATAACTACCACGGAGCCCTCCACTCCAACCAACATCATGGCTTGAATAGTGCAATGGAAGTTTGAAAAACTCTTTGAGTGAAGATGTACAATAGTTGAGAGGAAAAAACATGGAACCTCTGATTTTATTGCAATTTTTTTTCCATCTTTGGAGAATCATGGAAGGTATTATAGCTTGCGCCACCTAAAACATGTCCCACCATCCACATAGTTATGCTAATTCACCTGAACGTCTCTAATTTCATGGCAAATCCCTAAGAAAACTGAACAGAATGGCTTTCCACATAACATATAAGGATAGTACGTACTTATGATGCACATATTGTGGTTTATGTAAGTGTTAGCCATGGTTACAATTTTTTTTCCCGTTTAAGAAGCAACTTCTTTAAGAAATTTAAAGTCAGAATGGATACCTTCATCTTCAGCTTATGGAGGATATCATCCATCCATTGAATGCTATGCAAGAGAAGGGTGCTCTTCTTTATAGTATAATTTTCTGTGCAAAGGTCTTCACCATTATGCATGAAAAGGAAGTGACCGGCCCCTCCTCCCAAAAAACTGACTAACCCTTAAATCATACTAGGATTTCTAAGATTTTGGTTGATGAACTTTGACGGGCATGGTGATTCAACATGATTGCAACCTATACGCTCCTGATCGACATGGAGGACCATGTTATCACCATGTTCAAGAATTCTTCCTTTAAAATTTCACTTCAAAGGATTAATGTAGATCTTGTTCTTTTTGGATAACACGCAAGGGTAAACCTTGACCATGATTTATAATAACATAAGTGATACGTGGATGAATGATGGTTGAGTTCAATAGTTATGTGAATGTAGATGCATTGAAATCCCTAATTAGATTGTAGATTAAAGAGAAGATGCTACCGATGTAGGATTTAAATAAAAATGAAGACCATGGTATGACACGCACATGGAAGGAGTTGCAGCTACCGGCGTGCGGCTGCCACTGGCGCAGTCGCAGTGGTGCTGCGGATGAGACAATGCCGCTGGATGACCCCTGTGACGTGAGCACAGAGCTGCGGTGGAAGCTGCAGAGATTGCAACTGTTGTGGCTCTAGGGGAAATGTGGGTACAAGAAGTCCACGGGCAAAGGAGAACCCTATTCCACAGTTCCACGAGTGGGTGAAGTCGGCCGCCACGACAGGAGGTCGAGTGCGATCAGGAAGCCAGGGTGGAGTGGAGTCCTCCTCCCTGAGGGCGTCTACGACTGCTAGAAGACAACAGAGACGGTGGAAGCGGTGACGGCGACGACAAAGGATCACACGCCAAAAGGATCTCATGCGCAAAGCAGTGCACGATCCGTTCCTCCTTCACACTGCTCTGATACGAGTAAATGGTAGATTCTAATATAAGGAGAGGGTGGAACAGTGTGGAACAGTGTGTGAAGTACCAAGACTGGTTGAGCACCATGCATGGAGTTCCACACACAAATCAGAGATCATGGAAGCTAATAACAAGGTATAGAAGTGGTAGCGAGAGCTCAGGTAGGTGACGAGCGGAGAGCGGCGAGCTCATCCTTGCTCGCACTTCGAGGCACAGCAAGGCCTCAACCTGGGACCTGCCGGCCGAATTATCCTGCAGGCTTGCAACAAGAAAGGTACCTGCTAAGACAACCTGTGTGTGACAAGTTGTGATTTGTGACGTTCCTGTCGACCAGTACGGTTTATTGTGATCACTCGGCCGTGTCCATGCCCGTGCAGATCCCTGATGCGGATCCAGGTGGCGTCGGTTCATCGTCTCGTGTTGGACCACCTGCTTGGAGGTGACCAATGACCGCCCCAGAGTCCTTGATGTTGTCTGGGACCTTCTGTAGTTTTTCTGCAACACGTAGGAGTTTATCGGTGAACTCGCCGCGGGCCTGATTTGCATGTATTTTCATTGTGTGTCCACCATTTGATGCTGGATGCATACATGTGACCAGTCCTAATGCCCGGCTTGAGATTCTTCACATTTAGGTTCAGACGGCATAGCGTTCTGACTTGTCTACGCTGAGTTACGGCCAAAACAATGGTTATGGGCCGGTTTTAGGACAGACATTGCACTGCCGCGTGCGACACCCGCCGTGCACCGCAACAGGTATCTATGTTGTGGACCTATCATTTTTCATTTCTTTCTGCAAATGCTATTGAAGCATTTTGACACTTTGACTTGTGTCTCCTAGCAAGACTCTTGTGACTATCGTCACCATCTGACCAAGCACTGATGCCTAAACAGCGGCTGTGTTGATAGGAAGCTTCCACGCATCTTCTCATGGTATCAGAGTGGCACGATAGTTCTCGCCGAGCTGTGCTGCAGAGACGTAGCAGAGCAGCAGCAATGAGTGTCACCGCTGCAGCCGATTCATTGGGAACTGTCGATGTCACCTGACTACCGCCGACATCACCCGCCTTCAGCACACGAGAGTGCAGCAACAGTAGTCTCTAGAAGCAACTGTCGCTAGCAACAGCAATTGCAGGTGGCAATGGCTGGAAGCTGCTGGCATCGGCGCCAGCAACAACAACAAAATCATGCAATAGCTGGAGCAGGCGGCATCGAGTAGCAGCAGTAGCAAGCAGCGAGCTGCGAGCAGCGAGCAGCCAACATTAACAGCAAGAAACAGCACATAACAGCAACAACATTGAGCAGCAACAGCAGCAAGCATTAACAGTAGGAGCAGCAACGCAGCAGAGCAGCAGCAGCAGCGCGCAGCTGCTGCCACAGCTGTGCAAGAAACTGTGTGGCTGTTAATGCAGGCGCAGGCGCAGGCGTAACATCAGCAGCAACCCACTCAAAAGTTGTTGCAGAGCTTTCGCGTAGCCTCTGCGCTGTTGTCGCAGAGCTGCTGCCCCCTGCGTAGCGGGGCAACAGTCGCGAGGGCTGTCAAAAAATGAAAAACGGTGCCGACGTGTGCATTTCTCCCTTGCTGACATCATCAGGTCTGTGCTGATGTTCGCAAACCCCTGCTGACGTCACGACTTGCCTTAGTCAAATTCTTGGGTCGGAAAGTAAAAAAATTCCAGTGTTTCAACTCCTCGAGAAACGCTAGTGGTTTTGCAATTCGACCAGTTTGACATCCCGGCCCATACTGAGCGCTGACATGGCTCCGGCCGGTGACAAGGGCAAAGGACCACAAGATCCCTCTTTCTCCTCCTCAGGGGTCATGAGCCCATGCTCACTGGCTATTGAGGACCTGCGGAGTCAGAAGGATGAGATGCGTCATCTACTGTATCAGTAGACTGACGCCATCTGTACGCTCACTACGCTTCTTCGTGGTCAGTCCATGGCCCCACAGCAGACCTCGGAGGGTGTCGGTGCTGTCATACGTTTTGCATAGCAGTCAGCACCTGCACCAATGATAGCAGCCGGACAGGATCCGCCACCTCTTGATCCTTGAAATGAGGACCCTGACATGCCAGGTATGGAGGATGACGCTCACGAGAGAGAGAGATTCGCGTGTTTTAGGAGCGTCTCTGCCAACTTCAGACAAGTTCTCAGCCCCCAGAGACATCTAGCTCCCTCTTCCCAGAGATCCAATCCTCGCCTGATCCCTACCTCAGCGAATTTCCTCATCCCGGTGTCTTTCCCATCCCTTGTCCTTCTCAGCCTATGGTTGCTCTCCCTACGGAGTAGCAACCTGAGGACTTCGAGACACCGTCCCCACGATATGTAAGCAAGGATGGCTTTGACTGCTGGGAGATTCATTTCCAGGTCTGGGCCACTTCAGAGGGGGTATGGCCCTACTATCACAGTTAGTGCCAGGTTATGTATCGCGCTCAGGTGCTGACAGTGGCTAGGGCGATGCGCGAACTCCTTTACGCCATTCCGAGCGAGACTGTCGTGGACTTTTGCCCTTTCCTTGGGGAGGCCGGCACAGGCGCATGTGCTAATCCACGTCGGTGCTGGGACCTGGCATTGTTCCTACTTGCTGGAGAGACGCACGCTACCAGCGCGGCTCACATTTGCGCCTTTCACTCACTTCATCAGGGACCTGCCGAGCCCGCAGCGGATTACTGGCGGGCCATGCGCATCTACACGCGCCTTGGGACCTAAGGAGGTACACAGCTGTGGGCACTCCTTATGCTCATGATCAGAGTTCATCTTGAGCATGCAGGCATCTTTTCGAGGTACAGCGACGCCATGCTCGAGCCCTTTTCCACCTCCCTTTAGCTCCTTCCTTGGGCGTATCAGCATTTCCTCCAGGTGAATTGTGCCCATGAGGCAGCCATGACCCATAAGGAGAGTCCTCTTGATGCAACGGTCATCGCGTTGCCACTGACGCCCCTCTTGCAGTCCACTCCTCCATCCTCTGGCACATCCTCTTCTTCCCCTTCCACCCCGATTACCCTGACTCAGATGTTGGGTCTGGCAGTAGAGGCACAGGGAAAGAAGGATAAAGAGAGGCATGGTTTGGGTGAATAACAATCGTAGCAGTAGGAGTCATTATGTGGTAGCAGTGGACGTAATGTTCTCTGCTATGACTATGGTGTGGAGCACACCGAGTGCCAGCAGCCGCTTGAGTGAGCGCGGATCACTCATGGTCTTCTGGCTGCACACGCACAACGGTGTCCGTCGAGCAGCACAACCTCTGGTCGTGCGGCGACCACGATTGGAGCAGTTCTCGGTTCTCCACCGGTGAGCAATGGCGACCTGGACCCACGTGACCGTACCATGGCCGAGCTCTGTCACCTTCCGGTGCTTTGTTTTCAGGGAGTGGCAAGTGTGTCGTCACAGCCGGGTGGTTCACAGATTGTTTTTTCTTCTGTTCTCGTAACTCGTGATGACTCGTGTGGATGGACAGAGCTGGCATGTGATGATGATGGGCCTGACAGTACCGATTGGATTCATGAGTCTCACCTTTGTATCCTTCGTCTTTCCTCCTCACATGTTACTCAGTACCCGTCTGAGGCCGAGCGTTCCATTGCCCGTTGTATAGTGACGTCCTCTGGTCGTGATCCTGGTTGTACTTGGATCATCAAATCTGGTGTCACTGTAGTGAATTCGTTGTCCTCAGTCCTGTTGCGTCTGTTTGTTCCGTTTACACAGTGACCTCTTCAGTGACCTCTTTGGAACAATTTCCACGGCCACCACTCCACTCGCACCTAACAAACAGGATGCCCTAAAGGTGGACGATCCCACACAGCTGGGGGAGATGGTGGATGTGACCTTGTACCTCCCTCTCATTGGATCTGTGATGTACCTGACCACTACCACACGCCCCGACATCGCTTTTGCCGTCAACCTCCTTGCACAATTTTTGCAGGCTCCACGTGCTAGAGCCCTTCATGCAGCTGTGCAAGTGGTGCGGTACGTGGTCTCCACAGCGTATCTCAGACTCTGTTTTTGCCAAAAGTGTTCGGTGGTTCTTGACGGTTACACCAACAGCAATTGGGCCTGGAGTCCAGATGGACGCAGTCGCACTGGTTACGTGTTCCTGCTTGGTGGTACCAGTGTGTCTCAGCACAACAGGAAGCACGGATGTATTGTACGCAGCTCATCTGAAGCAGAGTATGTTGCTCTTGGTGCACGGGCAACTGAGGCAGTGTGGCTGCAACGCCTGTTCCTTGAGTTGGATCAGTCAGTGCCCGCCATTGTGCTTCGCTGCGACAATGAGAGTTCTCTTGCCATTTCGGAGAACTCGGGTGTTTTTCATGCTTACACAAAGAACATTGCGGTTGAGCATCATTTGGTGTGTGACCTGGTAGAGGGACACGTGATCTCCGTCATATGGGTCGGCACTGATATGCAGCATGCTGATTTCTTGATGAAGGCACTGGCTCGCGGGAAGTTTCTGGTGGCCATTCGTTTTGTTGGGCTTCGCCCCTTGCTTGAGAGTGGTTGAGTGCGAGGTGTCAGTGTCAAGACTGTTTCAACATTCATTATTGAACTCATTTCACTTCTACATGCGTATGGACCTGCGTATCATCGGGTCATAGGGGAGTGTTGTGATTTATGACGTTCTTGTCGACCTGTACAGTTTACTATGACCACTCGGCCTTGTCCATGCCCGTGCAGATCCCTGATGCGGACCCAGGTGGCGTTGGTGCGTAGTCTGGTGTTGGACTACATGCTCGGAGCTGACCGACGACCGTCCCAGAGTCCTGGATGTTGTCTGGGACCTTCTACGGTTTTTCTATAGCACGTAGGAGTTTATCGGTGGACTGGCCGTGGACCAGATTTGAATGTTTTTGCATTGTGTGTCCACCGTTTGATGCTTGATGCATACATGTGACCAGTCCTAGCGTCTGGCTTGAGATTTTGCATGTTTACATTCAGACGACGTAGTGTTCGGACTTGTCTACGCTGAGTTACGGTCAAAACAGTGGTTTTGGACCGGTTTTAGGACACACCTTGCACTGTCACGTGCGACACCCGCCGTGCGCTGCGGCAGGTTTTTATGTTGTGGACCTGTCATTTTTCATTTCTCTCTGCAAATGCTATTGAAGCATTCTGACACTTTGACTTGTCTCTCCTAGCCAGACTCTTGCCGTTGTGTGTACGACTTGTGACTGTCGTCACCGTCTGACCAGGGACTGATGCTTAGTCAGCGGCTGTGTTACTAGGAAGCTTCTACGCATCTTCTCATGACATACCCCGGTGCTCCTTCCCCAAGACAGTATCATTAGGAAACCTAGTTTCCATGATAAAACAAACATGTGTCTATAGTCGCCTTTCCGCCATGGGTCACTACGAGAATGTCCATGGCTCCTCTCCTTTTGCACGTCTCACGTGTTACCACGAAGGATGATGTGGTGCCGGAACCAGCGTCGCTCGAGCATCAATCACCTGCATCAGTGAGGTGAGTGTGCAACAAGGCCAGAGGTCACGATGTTTCTGTGGTTCACAAACCAACAGCATGCAATGACACTGAGCATCAGCTCGGATGAGAACGTACCGCCACCCGGGAGCCGAGCCTGACCTCTTAGTATTACCCGAGGGCGGCTTGTCACCACTGCAGGGCCAACGGCCGAACAAGATGGCCCCCTAAGGATCAGCACCCTAGATAACATGCAACTCCCCCAAAACACCCAGAGGCAAACAAGCATGATAGAGGGATCAGCAGTGAGAATGTATGAACCCAAGCATCTACCGCATCAACGTGAGAAATTCAAACAAGAGCCATGTATGTGCCAGAGGGCACTCCTGGGTAGATCAGCAGCTTCATGGAGCCAGGGCCAACTGTCATCGTGCGCTTGTGTGACTTCTCCCCAGGTAAGGCCATTGTGATGTAATTTTTACATGTGTGTGCGATGCATAGAGAGACAAGAGGGCATAGAGATGTGAGTGGCCAGAAAAAACTTCAGGAAAATGAACATTCTTGCTGGGTTCACTTGCTTCCACAATATGTGCACGAATGGAATGAAGGAGGAAGAGGGTGTGTAAATTTTCTAGCTGCAAAACACCAAGAAGCTTTTCTTGTGGAAACTTATGTTTTGGGAAACGATGCAGTTCATTCATTACACAAGTGTAAGTTTCTCCAATGCAGTGCTTACCTCCTTCAACAGCCATTTACTTTAGATGCATTAATCATATTAAGTGCCCCAAGACAGTCCCACACCCCCACAACAAAGCGGAATTGACATTTCTCAAAAGATTTCTCACATGTCATGTGCAACACACACCTCCACTCTTCATCGCCAGCTTGAATCCGGCCATGTCCACCTGGCACCCACTACTTCATTGCAATTGTTTGTTAATGCCCAAGTGGAGAGGAATGGGAGGAAAGTGCAAAGATGCATGTTGGTACCTGAAGAGTGTGGTAGTAATCCGTCCTCTTTTCCTTCACGGGACATTGCAACATTCACTAGAGACACACTTGTGAAATGTCAAAACCCGGCAACTCTACTTCATGTGTGCAGTATGTCGTCTGTATTTGCTGAAGTACGTAATCTCATGGTCAGAATAACACCTCTTAGGGCACGGGACAGCCAACCCCAACACAACACTGCCAGTCGCAGTACAAGCCCACTAGCACGAGGGCAAAGGTGACAAGCTCCTTGGCGTATTGCTGCTGCCGCAGCCGCTGCCGCTGCTGCTGTTGCTGCTCCTTCTTCTGCCACAACACGCAAAGGAGCTTCTCACTTTGCACAAATCTGCTTCCGGCTGCTGCACACGCAGTGGCAGCCTTTGCGTGAACTGACAGAAGCACTAGGAGCTGCCCTCCAGTGCCGACTTGCCTACAGAAGCTGCTGCTGCTGCAACCCTCCTTTCGAGTAGGAAAGGCTCGTCTCACTCAGAGGCACAAATCTTCGAGCCCGTTCCGTGAGCGCATGGCACTGCCCATACTAATATCACGCCAATTCCCACACCGTGCGCGGCCAGCCCCCCCCCCCCCCCCCCCCCCCCCCCCCCCCC
>SZWC01004341.1:80879-115265 GCA_023375785.1 Penium margaritaceum
AGGAGGAGGAGGAGGAGGAGGAGGAGGAGGAGGAGGAGGTAAATTAAAAATCAGGGAAGGAGCCGGGACACTTCCCCGTTGCATGACGGCCGTTGCCATATGTGTTGGCTCGACCGGCGGCGTTGTGCCACTTTGCATCGGCTGCATGAATGCCTACGTTACCACCGCCATGGTATCAATGCTGCAAAAAAAATTGGCAACAGTTCCCTTGCCTTGGGAGCGTTTTGAAGCCGCCACCAGGTGAAGCTAACTCTGTCAAGGAGAATCCGGTGGAGCTTCCCTTGCACTTGCATGTTTGGGGGTTCACCAACATTGATTGGCACCTTCTCGCCGCTGTTGCTACTCAGCCTGATGCATGTGCTAAGCTATGGCTCTAATACCAAGAAGGACATGGTGCTGCTCTAGTGTGGATAAGACCATTTCCTGCCGCTCCATGCACTTGGATTGAAGTGCGTGGCCTGCTACATCCAGACTTAGCACCTGAGTAGCGCTGGTTGCTCCGTTGTGATAGGTAAAACTTGCACTCAAGACTTAGCACCAAAACTGCAGCTGAAAGTGAGTAATCACTGAGTTAACAGCAAGAATTAATTGTGATGTGAGACCCCTCCCACACAAACCAAGACCCTCACCTCTATGAGGCTTTTCACTCAGTCTACCAGCCAATCAGGAAAGTACACTATTTTCTGGCCTATGGAGTTGTCTCGGTGAGCCATACCAGAGGGCCGACAGCCCCAAACCCGAGCATCGTCCGTTTTTCCTAAAATCTTGACTATACCAAAATGTGCATGTTGCGAATGCAGTGGTATAGTCAGAAACAGCAAGAAAATTCACACACGAGAGTTATGGCTGCCTGAGCCTAGGCATGCCTTATGCTACCAAGAGCAGTCATCCATGAGTGTCAGTGACATGAGCGCCCATGGCTGCTGTCGATGGAGCTGGCCGCGCACTGCTACCAAGTGGGAGATGCCACACAAGGAGACGAAGCCAAGGCTCTCAAAACAATGTGACGTCTGCTCCATTGTCCAGCGTCCGCCGTCATCAACGTCTGCCGAGTCAGCCGTCTGCACAAGCATGAACACCAGCCGAGAGGATACCGTACAGATCAGTGAGACAGTGTTCGTGCAAATCACAACAGTATTACCCCATATCCATAACATTCTTGATAATTCTGCCTTGTGCACGACACTGTTCACGACTATTCCACATCCAACATTTACTCTTTGGAATCACCATGCCCAAAGATTGCAGAAAATTGATGATATATGTTAAAAAAAGTGATGCAAGCAGAACGTTGACATCGCATGCGGGGAGTGTCAGAGTGCTTATGTCAACATTTCTATCGAATATTCACGAACGCCTTTTACGGGATTTGTAACTTTTCAAGGAGGCAAGGTTTGTGTTGAATTCACGTGGGGATCCGAGACTCCCCATGCGTTGAAAGGGAGCCTGTTGTCCAAGAAACATTATAAGGGCACAAGTCACATATATCCAATTTTGGGAACTATATAGATTTTATATCAACGTTGCCTACAATATAACACATGCATCAAAGGACGACAAGAAATAACACAATTATCAAACACACTCCGAGAAAGTAATGAGCCCCTTATGATGTGGAGTATATTGCTCATCCACGCACCTAAAAAAACATTATTTGTGCCATCGAATAGTGCTTGGGCTCCGTAGCCCAAGCAATACTTGATGACACAAATATTGATGGAGGAGAACCAATGTGAAGAACCTGCAGCTAATCCGTAAACCAATGGCTGAGGCTCAGATGCTGTACTTTTCATAACAAATGCTTGATACAAATCAGCCAATTTTGGGCCTGGTTTGATGCAGTTTTGTGCATGTAACAGTGCCTCATTGGATGAATTTGAGGCACGTGCCACCGAATATGACATGTGTTAGTCGATGTCTTTCCAACAAATGGACAAGTGCCATCAATGACACCTGTGCAGAGATGCATAATCTACATGCCAATTGTTCGGTAGACTCTTGGTGACATGACCAAAAAGGCATGAAACCAACCAAAAGCAGAATGCCCATTTGAAGTGTGAACCGTTTTGTGAAGAGCATTTGAAAAGGGAAGCTTACGGAATTTTGTACTTCTCTTTCACCCTGAATAATCTCAACCTAAGTCATGGCTTGCATATGTTGCTCAAATGACTTCCATTGCCGTTGCTTGAGAAATGGGCATGTGATCCTGATGTACCAAAAGTGGGTGCATAGGGATTCACCATCTTGCCACCTCCTCCTATGGACCTTTATGATACGTGGATGGAGTGGATGAAGATCAAGCGTATGTGGGACCACCTCCTGACGATCCACACAACATGTGTTGGACTCTGCATGTAAAACTACCCTATTGACATCCCATATTGTACCCACAGGCAGCCATGGGTCCATCCAGACCCACTTTGATATGCTAGGCTGTAAATTGTATGGCCTGTGATGTGATGCTTTCTGAATTATGGGTACATGAGATGTAATGTGACCTCGATTTAATCTTGATAGATCATGGATGTGAGAAATTTCGTATAGTTTATCTTTCAAAATTTAAAACCATGTGTTTTAGTCATTGTCATAATTTATAGTGCACGGCCGGCGCCACGTGGATCGAACAGGGATCCCTGATCTGTGGGCGGTTGGACGGGATGGCTTGAGGGTCGGAGACCCTCAAGCACTGTGGTTTTGGCCTAGTTGGCCAAGGATTCCGTCCAATCCGCTACATTGGTGTCAGAGCACCGGGGTTTGATTTTGATGTGCGGATGCCGAGGGCGGCTCAATTCTAGGCCGGAGGAGTGTAGCGCGCGGCTGGTGCCACATGGATCGAACGGCGGTTCCTGGCCTGTAGGCGGTTGGACGGGATGGCTTGAGGGTCGGAGACACTCAAGCACTGTGGTTTTGGCCTAGTTGGCCAAGGATTCCGTCCAATCCGCTACACGATTAGTTGCAGTCAAATGCTTATTAACGTACGCAACTTGTTCCTTTAACATGAATGGAAGGTGTGTGTCATTCAATATGACACATGTTATCGGATTTGTATGTGAGCAATGCGCAAGCATTGTCGGTAACGCCTGTGAATAGATGTATCTAGCTCCAATTATCGCGGCCTCGTTCACCTGACTGTATTTTACATTGTCGAATGGGCATGAGGCCAAACCCTTATCCGATGGCCCCTTTCAAGCGTGGATCGCTCTATAAGCAGCAATTAAAAAGGGAAGTTCACGGACTGTTATACTTATCATTTGATCTGCTTAATCTCAAGCCAAGTCATGTCTTGTATGGATCCCATGTTGCTCAAAGTATGTCCATCGCCAACGCTCTAAAAACAATGACGAGATCCGGACGTACCAGAAGTGCGTGCATGGGGAATTATCATCGTGTCACCTCCCTCAATGGATCTTTATGATGAGTGGATGGAGTGGACGAAAATCAAGTGCATGTGGGACTCAAAGAACTGGGGACCACCTCTCACCGACCTGTGCGAGTTGTGCTAGACCCTCGGTATGAAGCTGCCCCATTTCCGTCCTATATGGTGAACTCCCCACTGGCAGCCATGGGTCCATCCAGACTGAGTGCAGTGCTCTGAAGCTCTGAATCATTTTGCCTGTGACATAATGGGTATCTTAGATATATTACAACCTTGATTTTATCACCAAATACCATGTGTCTGAGGTTTTATAATATGCTGTTTAATACCGAAACACCTGATTTCTGAGGATTATTACTGCTGGAAGAAAAGTCTCAATTCCCATGTAGAGCATATGAGTGTACCTCCTCCATGTTGATGGAACCACATAAAATGAAATTGTTTCAGCATTAAATGTCACATCTTGCTGTCTACAAGAATATGAATGAAATGACATGCTGGACATTCTAGCATTCCTCAAATGGAACTGGCATGCCATTTACAAGCGGCTGATGCACGCGGCTGAGGTGTGTGTGGATCCAACCTCTGACACACGTATGGGATCCAACTTGCCATGTCCGCAGCTTGCAACCGGTATTTATAGGTTCACTACAACCATGTCTTTGAAGTCTAGAGCAGCGTCATAGAAGATGGCTTTGGGATCGATGTCTAACGAAGGTAGCTTCTCACATGCTTCCAGGTTCGTGCTGTAATACACCTTCACCACCAAACTTTTCCATTTCTCATGGGCTTTCAAAAGCACATAACATGTCCCAACACGAAACAGAAATGAAGTCACCACTAGGAGCACTGTTGATAACTGAATACAGTCCATTGTGTTTCTTCCAAAATGACAAGGAGTGGATTGGAAATAAAGAAGCTCTTTGCTTACATGTGAATACTACTCGGGTTTTGTGGGCGTATTTCACACGTGCATGTTTTTCCACTACAACACCAACCATTCGTACAACTATGTATACGATGCTCACTGAGAACAGAATGTTATCTGTATGCATGAGCCTATATGATAAACAAGGATAAAATCAAAGGTTCAGAAAATATTTCACCATGGAAGTCATGAAGCAGGGGTAAACACCAAGGACATGCCTTCTCCATGAAAGAACGATGCATGATATGATCTCTGGGGCGGCATCCAACAGTGATGTACCTCCTTCATGCTGCAACTGGCTTGACTTCCAATTGCGCCCCCACCAAACGTAGTAACCGTAAGGTCCATGATGAGCCATGGTCAATGCCCCAAAAGGCCTGGAGAATTACGTCCTACATAGTGAATTAGAATGGTTTCCATGAATCAATTCTGTAAAATGAAAGAGTAACTGAATGAAACATATTTACCTTAAATCTCGAGAGCTTCAACACTACGTTCACCTTGTTTGACCTCCACTTCTCCACTTGCTTCTCCCTCTATCTCTTCATCTACCTCTCCCTCTCCTTCATCTTCTTCCTTGCCTTCTGCGTTCTCCTCCGGCCACCAATTTACGTCCATTATTCACACACCTTCTGCTTTGTGCTCCTCTTGTGTCAGCAGTCCCTATTCTGGTTCTACTGAATACCCCAGGGAGTCCTCACTGGGGACACCCTGCCACTGTCATACTCCACCGCTTCACCAACCTCCTCATCAGTGGAGGATCCCCGTGGCTAAGCTTTAGGTTCGAAGCCCTCTGGGTCCGAGTCATGTTTTGCTACTCCCTCTACTCCTAACCCACCTTATGTTGCACCTTTTGCTACTACCGCCATGGCATGTGATGCACCTGCTACTACTGCTGCACGTATGGGTCCGAATTTGAAT
The DNA here is from genome assembly GCA_023375785.1 of Penium margaritaceum. Taxonomy (NCBI): domain Eukaryota; kingdom Viridiplantae; phylum Streptophyta; class Zygnematophyceae; order Desmidiales; family Peniaceae; genus Penium; species Penium margaritaceum. The sequence continues at coordinate 86,105 of SZWC01004341.1, forward strand.
CTCGAATTGGCAAATTAATTCTCGAATTTGAATATTTGACCAATTCACCAAATTTGCATTTATGTTTTGGGGCCTCCAATTAATTTGCGAACTGTTTGTGAAATCAAGAATTTCACGAATTTTCATGAATTTACACGAATTCACATGAATTTTGCCAGATTTGTTCATGTAACTCCACAAAAAGCGGTACCAATTTTCCCTGAGATTGGGTTGGCAAGAGGATATGGCTGCCGGTTTCTTCTTACAAAGGGAAAAGTGTGCAAAATTGGGGTGGAAAAAGAAGCTAAGTTGTTGTAAATACGGGCAAAATCTGGTACCTGGTGGTCGAATTCGAATTTTGCTCGAATATTGGACAGATATTGTATTCACGAAGTCAATTCGAATTTTTAAAATACACGAATTTGAATCTGAATTTTCACAAATTTCATGAATTTTATTCGATCTTAGAATTATGCCCATTATCGATTTTGAACAAATTCGAATTTGGGGTAAAAATTCGCGAATTCGGACCCATAGCTGCATGGTCCACTTGGAGCTACGTTGCTGCTTGGTCAAGGCGGGATGCTTGGGGTACTTCTTCCTAGTGTCTCCCTTGCGGCTGCACTTGGGGCAGTTGAAGTTGCAATTTCATAATGGTTCATGCTCCATGCGGGTGTTTCTCAGTCTCCAATGTCCACCGCGTGGTCCCGGTTGGCCCCATCCCACTGAGGAAGCGCGGACGCCTTCTGCTGTATTAGACGACATGACGTTGCCGTATGTCTGGCTCTAGTACATATGCGTCTACCCAGCTTCCACACACAAATTGATTCGTCGCCTGTCTCCATCATGACAGCACATACATGCTGACATGGTTGACCAAACTCACGCCACCGGCTGTAGTCACAAGATGAACGCAGGAGGCCGACTCGTCGTTTCAGGTTGTAGGACCCTGGACCATGGCAGAGTGCGGCCCCTCCATGACAACGTCGTAGTCCCTCACAACTGTGGAGCTGTGGATGAACCTCTTCACGGAGGCCGGTGTGATTAAACTGTTGCAGTTGATAATTTGCTCACGTTGCTCTGCCACCATCCTCTACAGAAAGTAGTATACTTGCATGAAACAGTCAAAAGATGCCCACTTCTGCAGTGGTATGCCGCCTTGGCCATGCCCTGGGATGAGGTAATTGGCCGCGCACCTGCTCACAGCCCGCATATGGCATGCCATCCAGTGGAACTATTTGTATGTGAAGGGCTGTGCGCACCTCCAAGCCCAGTAGGTTGCCTAAATGCCGTACCTGTCTTGTGCATTTTTCCACATGTGATATGCACAGTGCTTTTCCCGGCACAATGCATACGCATTGTGCCGGGAAAAAGGTGTTATAGTGCCTTCGCCAAACCCAGCTCACTGTCTTAGATGATGACTGTACCAGGAGCAGAAGTGGTTGGATATGCAATCCTCAACTGTATGCAAAACCAGGTCCACGAATCCTTGTTCTTGCTGGGAACCTGTTTCTAGGCCATGGGACACGCAAGATCGTTTGCATAAAAAATTACACGATCAGCATGACTTGCTTTTGGGCATTTTTAAAAAAGGTCCATCATCATGATCATGCGAGAGTGATCCCATTCCTGACGCATGGCACCATGCGCGCGCGCGGGGGGGGGGGGGGGGGGGGGGGGGGGGGGGCACTTGAACTTGTCTGTGTTTTCCATATTTACTACCACATGCGTCGTTAGGTAAACACGTTTGAGCTGCAAGAACAAAAACCCACGACAGTGAATGAAAGTACAAGGCCGTGGCGGATTATTTGGATACAAAGATCAAAATCTTTTCTATCTGAACATCACCTCCTGACAGAGAGACAGGAAATTACGCCCTGAATTCGCCTTTGCTCCCATCAGTTTGAGCCTGGGCCAAAGAGTGAGCTGTGTACAGCGTGCAGTTTGCCACTTGCACCCCAGCTGCAGACTTGTTGATTGCGTGGAGGACTGTCGGAGGAGGAGTTGGGTCCCAGGCCGTCTGATTTGAGATCTTACATGCAATCCACCTTGTAGTACGTGCCGAACTACCCCGTCCAATGGTTGGTATGCAGCAGTGGCCCTGAATCACATGTGAAAACTCCACCGACTTGAGCTTGGAACTGATGACGGTACGGACGTTGCAGGTGCAGCCCTTTGTCATTGCCTCCACACACCTCACATCAATGTGCACCGAATTATTAAATGCCCATGCGAGGCTGAAATGGTGCACCACGGCACGTAGCCATGTTACGGAATTTCTGGCCTCCAAGAATCTCATCCTCCTTGGCCTTACGTTTCTTTGATGTGCTCTCAGGGGAGTTTTCCGATGAACCTGAAGTAACATAGACAAGAGTACAGTCACATTGTATGTAAAGCAAGTGAAAAAATCATGACACATGTGTCTGCATGAAGGAGATTCTGACATGTGCATAAACGAAACAAAATTTATGGCCAAACACCATGAGAGAAGTGACTGCATGATGGATAACATGAAACACGCATGAAGATAGAGGCATAGAAAACCAAAAAACTTAATTACAAAGGGACATACTAGGACAATGAACACAGTGTCTCCCCCACAAAGCATGTCTATAGGGTGAGGATTAGGTCTGCTCCCGGGAGCGAGACTCCATCCGAAGCAGCTGCCAATTCACCACATCATCCTCATCCGCGTGCCTTTTCCACTCATAATCTTGATCCCAATTCAGCCAGAAGAGCAGCTCTTCTATGGTAACTAAGTTGAAGACTAGTGCCAGAGGTGCCGGGGGCAGTGGCTTGGGAACACCGGCAGGGATTCAGGAGCCGATGGAGGTGGCACCGACCATGTAGGATTCTGCTTCCACTTAGGAGAAGCAGCCGGATGATGCTGTGGACCGGCTGAAGCTGCTGGGGGCCGAGCAGGATTGGGGTTGCATGGAGAAGGGGCCGCCGGGCGATGAAGTGCAGAGGGTTGCGCAGAGAGAGAGCGCGTCGGATTCTGGTTGCATGGAGCGGCTTGAGCTGGCTGAGCAAGGGCAAGAGGTTTCTGGTGAGGTTGTGTAGCGATAGTGGTAGGGTAAGTATGAGTCGGGTTGTACGGAGCAGTATGTACTGGAGTGGGCTGTGTAGCAATTGGTACAGCGGGTGGTGGAGCAGGTGGTGGAGCGGGTAGTGCAGCGGTGGTGGAGCCGGTGATACAGTGGGTGGTGCAGCGGATGGTGCAACAGGTGGTGCAGTGGGTGGTATAGCAGGCGGTGCGTTGGGTAGTGTCATGAGTTGGACAGGGGGTCGCCATCCAACAGATATGAATCCCGCTTGGAGACCAAGGCTGAACCACCTTGGATTCGAGGGTGCTGAAAGGGAATTAGGGGGCTAAAACCTGCCTGGTTGCTTGTCGAGGTGCCGGTGCGCAAGGTGGTCAATACCGTGACAGCGTGGGCAAACCTCCTTGACCACCGGGGATGCCTTTGCATGGGGTACAAGGGGCTGGGAGAGGTGAGGGTGCGACTACTCTTGGACGCAGAGCCGCAGCACAAGAAATGGAGGATCGACTGGCAGGCTGTGGTGACTGGCTGGACACCAATTGGACGGAGGCTAGTGCCTCCGCCCGACTGGGCACTCTCCCAAGTTTGGGATGCCATGGCGCGAAGACTGGATACCTCGGCAGTTTTGTGCATGCAATGTATGACTCTTGTACGCTATATGTTGACTCACCTTGTCTGATGTCGAGTGTTGAGGCCCACGCTCCACCTCATTCTCTCAATGTATGTTCGGATGTCATCGCATGGGCACGCGATCGCGGGAATCTATGCATTTTGACCGCATCCGACACCTTTTGCCGCCCACTTTCGCCACTCACCGCGATCATCGACGATGGGCAGCAAACACTAGAGATCTCGGACTTCGTAGATCCCGCATGTGTCCTCATGCATCTACGTGAAACGGACAAATCGTCTCGCCATCGCATGGCTGCACGTGATCGCGCGCCCATGCGATGCCATCCGAACATACCCTCAATTCCCCGACATGGTCTCCATTGTGTGGTGCAGAGTGCAAAAAATTCTCAGGACTGAGAGGGGGCAACAGACCCCTCCAGCAGCCAGAGTCCGCATGTCAACACCTGTCACCATTTGATGAAGTCAAGGAAGTTGCATGTCATCTCCATGGTGTTCAATATGGGGTGAAAATAACCTTAAACTCCACTTTGAATTTTATGGATATCCAAGCTACTTCACCCAAAATAACCTTTAACTCCTAATGTAATTCAGGATACGGTTTGCGAGTGGTTTATATGAAAACCATGGAGGATTTTCTTGCAGTGAAAAAAATTGGTCATGGCCCCTCAAGATGTGGCCCATGGCCACATAACTTGTGCTCTCATGGTTTCTCATACTTGTTTTTGCTTGTGGGGAACTCTTGCTCATTGATACTTTAGGATGCCTGGGCTACTTCCCAGTTTGCATGTGGGTTTCTTGGCTGGTTACATTCTGCTAGCCGGGTGCTGATCCTTAGGGGGCCACTGAGCCAGATATATTATGTGCCACAGTGAGAAGTCGTCTTCGGTTCATACCGAAATGTTGGGATTTATCCCTGGATGGCAGTGTGATCTCGACACATATTACACTCAACCAAGAGTCGTGCTTACCGGCCTTGTCCTTATCTCGCTCTCCTAGTGCTCATTTGGACTAATCCTGAAATTCTACTGAAGTACCACAAGATTTGAGCCATGGCATGTCACGCGTGGCGCAATCTTATGCTCCTCTCTCCTCAGATTTCATGCTTCTACGTGTCAGTAGAAAAACTGCTGGTATCAGAGCAGGACGGACCATCCCTCCTGAAATTTGCATCTCTTCTGTTCAGGACTGGTCTCGGGCCCCTCACCATAGTGCCACCGCTGCTTCTTGCAACCGTTGCATCATTGGTAGCACCAGATCACTTGGCACTGTCTCCGCTGCCACCACATCTCTTGAAGCAGCAGCTGCGACTTGCGTCGCCATCCATCTCAGCATCATATTGACACCCAAAGCTCGGGATAAAATTTAGACCACTGCAACCCTAGGTTACAGCAACGACATCCTCCTAAGTAGTACCTAACTGCTCCCGCCACTGTAGCCGCATCCGGATTCCCTGCAAATTCTACCTGCTACTGCTGCTGCCTACATTCTTGGCGTCTGATTATTGCGGAATCTACACTCTCATTGGTGGGCTCAGTGGAATATTCTGGTAGCCACATCAATGGCCGCAGCAGGAGCACTAGCTATCTATGCACACCGTTGCTTTCTCCATCTCAATCTTGACACCTAACTCTCGGGGTGACAGTTCTTTCACCACAACCCTAGGGAGCAACAACAACAGAATCCTAAGCATCATCTACTTGCTCCCACCACGGTAGCCACACCCATAGCACCAGCAGCTTCTTCACGCTACTTTAGCCACTTTCATACTCAGCATCTGACCACCATAGCCTCTGCAATCTCATCGGCAGGATTGGCAGCATCTCCTTGCAGCTATGTCAGCGCCACAGCCGCAGCCTTAGCAGTTTCTGTGCACTGTCATATTTTTTTCTCCATACCAAGCCCTGTCGCATCTGGAGCTGCAGAATCAGCGGCACCATTAGCGTTGTGTGCCCATAGTGTTGAGCACCTCTCCTAACTTCCTCCACCACTCTCTCATGGTCGACCCTTTGACAGCTTCACCCTCTTCCGCCAGCATTTGTGACCACGAGGAGGTCTGGTCAGGGGTGCAACCACAAGCCGATTGCTGGGCCGGACCGGACGAGAATGAAGACGACGCCTTGCTTTGGGTGCGCGTGCTGTTGAACAAGTACAGGTGTGACGATATATGCTTACTTGAGGAGATGAGAGATCAGGAGGTTGGGGTATTACTGTACAGTGATGAGTGTCTTCTTGAGTCTCCTCTAGGAATGCAGCCTCCTGTGTCACCATCTCCACCTGATATTATCCCCGACATTTCTCAAGCAAGTGAAAATAGTGAACATGAACAACCAGGACATGCTACCCTTCACCCTGCTCATGCGGACACACTCAGTCTTGCCGGGGCAGCACTAGATTTTGCGACAGGTGCAGCTGCCACATTCTCCACCTATTCACAAGCCAGCAGGGTTCCCATTTTCACGGCAGTTTGATGGGCCACTGTGGCTTGCTCTGAGGCCACCACTTCTCACTCTGTCCTGGCAGAAACTGCCGCAAATTCAGCTGGCTGCTGCATCATCTGCTATTGCCACTGCTGCTACCACTGCCGCTGATTCCACATCTGGCGCCGTCAGCTCCATCCACACGTCCACTGCTTCAACAGTTATTACCCCTACAGGAGTGGCCCAACCGTTGGTGCATCTTGCAGTCACTGGAGTGCTGGAAGTATTTTCAGCTGTAGCTGAGGTAGTAGTGGAACAGATTGATTCCATGTCCCCATTCACTATTGATGTTGGTGCTGTGGGTTCCGGGAGTGCTGGGGGTACTCAGGGAGTTGCTACTTCTGGAGGTGCTGTGGGTGCTGCTTCCACCACTGGCTTTATGGCTGCAGGAGGCACTACAAGCAACCCTGCAGTGCTTCCACATGGAAAGGTATCCTCCAACCCCTCATCGTCTCCACCACACTTCACAAAAAATCTCACCTTCTCCTCCTCGGAAACATGGTTCAGCTATTGGACACAAGGTGAGCTCTTTTGGGATTACTACTCCCCTGTTGACCCCTTTGCCACACCTCCTTTCACTCCTTCTCCCTCTGAGGCTGCTCGCGCTCTATGTGCTCTGATCCTTGCTGGCCCTAATGACGTCCTTCACGGAATTGACACATACAACGCTGACACTGCACGCCGCACCCCCGTTGATCCCATTTGTGCATACGCTCTCATCCGTTGGTGCAAAACTTTCCCTGGTCATGCAGTCCAGAGTGCTCTCACTCTACAGTTCAACCAAGTATGCATGAGGGTCGGCGAGTCAGCTGATTCTTGTTGGGCACGTGGTCTATGTATTCTGTGTGATCTTGAAAAAGATGTCCCTCGCCAGCTTTTTATATGTCTGTCCATTCTGGCTGGCTTATCCCCAAAACTTCAAACATCTATCTCCATGTCCTTTGCACTAAGCTTGAATGCCTCAAGTCCAAGCCAGTTCCATCCAACTTTCCTCATGGGATTGGTATACTGTACAAGTTCATTGCTGGTTGTCTCCCTGACAGGTGGATTAATCTTTAGAACAAGCGCCTTCACGGAACTGTTTTGGCTGCAATGCCCAACTCCTCTTCCTCATCTGGAACCTCTTCCTCCTCCTTCTTGGCCACGTCCACCACTTCGACCACATCTGTACACCCCACCCAGGAGGCTGGTCGTGGCAGTGGTAACCAAAGCCCCAGCCATGGTAAAGGTTGTGGACAGGGCGGCTGGGCTCCAATGGGGCACAAACCGCCCCTGTAATCACCTCTTGAAACTGTGGGGGCTTGGGACACTGTGCTCCAAAGAGTCCTGCACCTCGTGATGACTCCTGCCTTTTCTCTTCCATGCACGCTCACTAGGCCTGCACAGGTGTCACAACCTCATCCTCTGCAGCTGTCAAGACCAAAATCCCGTCTCCAGCTTCCTCTTCCTCCTCCTCAGCAGCTGGGTCATACACAGACCACAGTTCCTTTTTGCAACCTGTGGGATCATCTCCATCTTGGAGTCGGGTGCCACTGCCCATAGGATCCTCCTACTACAGGCCATCCTCCTCTCGCTATACAACGCCAGCCCAGTCCCAGGCTTGTCCACATCTCCCCGAGTCATTTCCCAGCAGTGAGCGTTCATCTGACACTCGTCATGCGAAGGAGCGAGCTTGTGAGTGCCACCTTATCGAACTTCTCCATTTTTGTGACCAAGAAGGTGAGGGTGTGATGGCCATACCTTGTTCTTGTCTGTGTGAGCTGGATGGAGCCTTTTGTAGCATGTCTTCTGGAGGTATTCAAGGATGTGTGCCTGATGATTGTCCCTGGATTGAGGATTGGTAGTCTCATACATTTCCTCATTGTCTGTTGATCCCCTCCTCTTGTATTTCCCATTCTTGCACTGTCGCTGTCTGCCTCGTACTGCCCTATACTCCTGTCTTTGGTGGCTTCTGGATCATTTATTTAAGATCCACTCACCACATGACCTAGTTTCAGTCTTCCTTCGTTTCCCTCAGTCTTTTCAGCTCAGTTCGCTTCATGCGCATGGGCTCAGGGAAACTTCTCTCACTTCCCCCTCAATGATGCCTGATCTAAGAACATTGAAGGAAATGCTCTCTATAGAAGACGCAACGTTGTCATGTGCTGCTGGTGGGGATGAGCTCAGTGCCATCCGAGAGCATGGTGTCTAGAGCTTGTCAACCTTCCGTGTAGACGGAAGGTTGTACAAGCCAAATGGATCTTTTGCAAGAATGTGAATCTGATGGCTCACTGGATTGCTAAAAGGCTCGCATATCGACCAAGGACTTCTCACAGGTCAAGGGTGTCACTTTTATCGACACCTTTTCATCCTTTGGTCATGTGAGAACATCTTGTGCTCTGTTCGGCGTCGTTACTCAGTAGGCTTGGGGATTGTACCAGATGGGTGTGAACAAAGTGCTCCTCCATGACACTCTACTAGAGGAGATCTACAAAGTGTAGCAACCTGAATTCGAGGTCAGTGACAAGGTCTGGCGCTTGTGTAAGGCCTTGTACAGCCTCAACCAGTCACCTTGATGGTGGAAGAAGGAGATCACTGGCACACTGAGTTATGCTGGATAAATTTAGAGTGGTATTGATCTGTCCCTCTTCCTCAAGCAGACAGCTAAGAACTTTACCACCATCCTGGTCTACGTTGACGACCTCTTGATCACGTCCCCTTTGATGGAAGTTGTGTAGGAGACCATGGCGATCCTTGAGGCTGCTTATACGTTGTGAAGGGCCTTGGTCCTATAGTTGTATTTCTCATAATGGAGATCGTGCATGATCACTTTCATTGTTCATTCTTGCCAAAAGAGGCACGCTATACTCATATCTTGGAAGAGGGAATTACTGACCTCCTTGGTGTAGTACCCACAGCCTCCATACCCATCATAGCAAATGGGCAAGATGCCCTGAAGGTGGATGATCTAGCATAGCTTGGAGAGTTGAGGGACATGACCATGCACTTGCACATCATTGGCTCTTAATTGTTCTTGGCCACAATTTCTCGGCCCAAATTTCCTTTGCTGTTAACCTACTTGTATAGCTCTTACAGTACCCTCAGGCCAGAGCTCTTCATGCAGCTTTGCAAGTGGTGTAGTACATGGTATTCACGCCATACTTTGGACTCTAATTTTTTGGGCAGTGTTCTATGGTAGTCTATAGCTCCATGGTCAGTGACTCCGCCCACATCCCTAATGGACACAATCGAACAAGCTTCGTATTCCTCCTAGGTGGTGAAGCTATGTCAATGCGCATGGGCAAGCAGATGTTCATTGCGCATAGCTCATCAAAGGCAGATTTTATCGCTCTACATGCGTATGGACATGTTTATTATCAGGTCAAGGAGGAAAGTTGTGTTGTCAGCCATCCTGAATTATACATACAGTTGACTGTGACCACTTGGTCATGTCCATGCACATGCATATCCCTGATGCGGACCTAGCTGGCACCAGAGCAGTGTCGGGTGGTAATCCACACATCAGAAGCTAAATGTCAGCTGTTACGGCATCCCAGAGATTTTTGGGGGAACTCTCCCCTTCCTCTATAGCCTCTGGAGTTCTTTCGGTGGACTGGCCTTTGGCCCAATTTGCATATTTTTACATTGTGTGTCCACCAGTCAATGCTGGACCCATTCATGTGTGTAACTGTTGTTTCTGGCTTAAGATAATGCATCCCTATGTTCAGACGGTTATGCATTTGGATGGCTGTGTGCAATGGCCAAAACAGTGAACTTGGGCCAGGTTTTAGGGTAAACTAATCCTAATGCATGCTTCAACCGTCGTGCGCTGCTGCTATGAGCTTGTGAGCTGTCATTTATCTGTGCACATTGAAGCAATTAAAGCTCACAAGACTGTGCGACTGTCCCTCGAGCTGTATTCTTGTACTCGCCTTGCATGCTACTGCTCTAGTTGACTGGACTGTGTTGCCATGTCAGCAGCAACAGAGATAGGGAAATTCCTTGCATCTTCTCATCCCCACCTTTCTCAGTGCCATGTTTCATGGCATGTCTGTCACAACGTACCCTCTCACTAGAAACTTCGATGGAAGGGTTGTCGAATTCCCTCACTCATCTAGGTTTTTCCTTGCTCCTTTGCATCCCTTGTTACCTCCCACGTATGGTCCATAGTTTCCATATGTATGTTGAATGCTTCTAGATGGATCTAGTGACTTCTCATGGCATGAAGTTGTTGTGACGTGGGCCGTCCCAGTCTGTTTGTATAGCTTGTCATAATCACTTGTTTGTGTCCATGCTCGTGCAGATCCCTGATGTGGACCTTGCTAGCGTTGGAGCATCTTCAGGTGGTATCCCACAGTTTAAGCAGATTCTAGATAGCTACCGCAGCGGCCCGGGTGCTTGCTGTGGCCTTCTATAGTTTCTCTGGAACCTCTAGGATTTTCTCGGTTGATTGGTTTTTTTATCCAATTTGCATGTTTTATATTGTACATCCACCGGTCATTACCAGACCCAACCATGTTTCCATTCGTTGCGTCTATCTCAAGACTCTGAATCCACAGGCTCATACAGTTTTGCATTTGGATGCCTGTGCATGGAGTTACCACCAAAAATGTGGATTTGGGCCAATTTTTGGATTAACTGGCAGCGTCGCGTGCGTCATGTGAATGTTGTTTATGTTGTGTTCTTGTGAATTGTCACTTCCCTCTGCATGCTAAAGCTATAGAAGCTTATGAGCATCTCCATGTCTCCCAAGCCCAACCCTTGCTGTTTCTTGCACCTGCCTCAAATGCTTGTGCGTCAGCTCACTGGACAGTGTCAACACGTAAGCAACAGCAAGACTAGAAACCTTTATAGCATCTTCTCTTGGTATCAAAGCAGGAAGACTCTTCTTAATGCGCTGGGCAGTAGAGACACATCATAAACAATATCCGTGAGACTTTCAGTCGTAGCTGAGTTCTTGGGACCCGCCTTGGAAGACAGCAGCAGTAGAGACACCGTCCTGACCTCAACAACAGCAGCACCAGCATCACCATGTGACTGCCTCGACTGGACAGAGGCACTAGTATTAGCGGCGTGAGCCGCTTCCACTACCATAGCAGTAGGAGCACCCACATGGCACAACAGAAATAGAACCAAATTGAAGGCTGGAGTTGAGAAGCAAAAGCAGTAGCAGTGACATGTAGCAGTAGCAAAAGCTGGCAGTAGCAGTGAGCAACAGCAGCACCAACCTATATCAGTGAGCATCAACAGCAACACCATGCAATTGTAGGAGCACCAGCCCATGGTGGCAGCAGCCCGCGGCAACAGCACCCTGCGGCAACAGCACCCCATGACAATAGAAGCGGCGGAGGACAGCAGCAGTATCACGCAATACTGGCAGCCAGCAGCAATAGCGTGTAGTAGCTGTAGCGGGAAGAGGTAGCATCGTAACAAAAGCAGTAGTAGCATCGACAGTAGTGCAACAGAAGCAGCAGCAATGCATCCATTATAGTAGTGGCAGCACAGCCAAGAACCACACAGCTATTTAGATGCACAATGCTACTACAGCAGCAGCACAACCGATGCTGTGCATTGTAGCTGAGCATTGCACCTATGCAATTGCAATGCTGCACAATAGCAAAAATAGTTGTAGGTGCAACAGCCAGTGGCGGTAGTCATCGCGACTTTTGCGAGAGCCAATGATGAGGTCACCCCCTCCCCTCACCTTATGTGGAACTTATAAAAAACAAAAGAAGGAGGAACGTAGCTGCTGATGTCAGCATTGATATTGCTGACATCAGCAATCCTGTGCTGACATCACCAAAGAGGCTGCTGACATCAGCATTTTCCTTTGTCACACTTTAGGTCAAAGCATCACTTATTGTAAGTCTTCCAAATCCTCTAGAAACACTGAAGGCTTACCAATTCGACGACTTTGAGGTCTGGACCCATAGTGAGCGGCACTTACGGCCCCGGTCCATGACGAAGGCAAGGGGTTGGTGGACTCCTCATCTTCCTCCTTTTCAGGCGTCATGAGCTTATAGTTGCAGGTAATCACAATCTTTGACCTTCGCTGTGCGCAGGATGAGATGTGCCGTCAGTAACAGAGTTAGACCGACACATTGCACGGGATCGCGGGCTTACTGTGGGGGAATTTGGGGACCTAACTATAGACGTTAGGTGGAGCTGTTGGAGTTTCACCATCAGTTCAGTAGTCTACACCCTACCCAGAACAAAGGCCTCCGCATCTCCGGTCATTGGTTGACACCTAGGATGAGGAAAAGGAGGAAAGATCACCTGAGGATGGTATTTGCACGCTTGAGGAGAGGATTCGTGAGCTGCATCCAGGATCTCAGCCTGCCATCTGGTACCAACTCGCCATCAGGACTAGACACAGTAGTGACCAGGGTTTACCTTCTGTGATGCCCCTCTCATTGGTGGTCTCCCTATGCTGCGTCAATCCTCACCGGAGCCTGAGGTCGCCCTCCCCACAGAGGAGTGACCATAGGACATTAACACGCCTCCACACGGCTATGAAAACCACAGAGGCATCGACTGCTGGGCGGTCTTGTTTCCGGTGTGGGTTGATGCGGAGAGCGTCTGACCCTACTATCACAGCCATTACCAGACCGCCGCCGCTCTCCAGGTCCAGATAGATGTCAGAGCGATGTGCCGTCCTCTCTACACCATGCCACAGGAGAAAAGTTGACTTTTGGCCCTTCCTAGACATGGCAGAGGCCGGGACTGGATCAGACCCATGTCGGAGCTAGGGTTTGGTCCTGACACTACTTACTGAAAAGACTCACGCAATGAGGACGACCCGGCTGTGCGAGTTCCACACCCTCCGTCAGGGTCAGATGGAGTTTGTAGCTGACAACCAACAGCGCGCCATGTGGATCTACATGTGCCTCGGGACTGGTGGCGGGATACAGCTATGAACGCTCGACACAATCATGATCGGAGTACATTTGGACCACGTGAAGCTCTTCTTGGGCTTTGACCGTGTCGCCTTCTTCGATTTTTCCGAGTCACATCAGCTGCTCCCCTGGACTCATCAGTACTTCCTTAAGACGACAACGACTCGTGATAGAGCCATCACGCATCAGTAGAGCCCAAATTTTGCAGCAGTGACTTCGGCACCTCCAACGCCTCTGTCCCTGCTGTCTATCCTTACCTCCACCGCTTCCTCCTCCTCACCCTCTACTCCAAGCGGCTAGACTCAGTCTCACGGCATTGAAACAGTCGCACGGAGGAAGAAAGAGAAGAATAAATGTGACAAGTAGCAGCCGTCGAGTAGTAGCAATGGACGTTATTTCCACTACTATAACTACGGGAGCGCTCACTGCTACACGGACTGCCAACAACCCCTTGACTGGACCGGGATCACGCACTTTCTCTAGGCGGTGCACGCGCAGCGGACATCTTCGGATGATACACGGACGGGTCACATTGCGACCACGATGGCAGTAAAAGCCTCCACTTCCTTGGGTAGCAGAGGTGACCAGGTCCTCCAAGATTGCACCGTCGTGGAGCTTCGCCAGCTGTTGGCACTTCGTACCTAGGGAGGTGGGAGTGTGTTGTCACAACCAGGTGTTCCATAGACAAATTCTCATAATGTGTTTATTTCGTGTGATGATGCTTGTGGAGGAGCTCAGTCGAATTGTGATGAGGATGGAGAGCACCACTTGGCTTGAAGAGTCATAGATTCATGAAGTTTGTCATTGATCCAAGTCCTTTGCTGAGCATCCAGCAGAGACAGAGTGTTCTGTAGCATATTGTTAAGTTTTGACAATAGGTCGTGTTGACAATAGGCGAGTATTACCTTGATCATCGACCGTGATGCCATCCATGACATAACACGTTGCCTTGGTGACTTTGTGGTTCTTGGTCATTTTGGGTCTGTTCGGTTTGTTTGCATGAGGTCTGGCTTGTCATTGCCTATCTAGGGAAGTGGGGTGGTGCTGTTCAATTATCATTCTGGCTCCTTGTAAATTACCAATGTACTTTTCTTCCCAGCTCTTGATCTCAGCCTGCTCTCTATTGGTGCATGCATCAGGATGAGTGTTTCTGTTGAGCAATCCGTTGACTCTGCCAAACTGGTTGCTCTCGATAACCGCGCTGCGGTTATTTATGCCTCATTTTTGGATTATCTGTTTTGTGTGTCTGGTTTCACTCCCTCTATATCTTCGCCTTACTTTCCATCTGTGCATGAGTTGGTCACAGGTGTTCTCTCATCTTAGCACTAGTGTTAGCTGTATCGCCGCCTCTGCCATGTGAGCTCAGAAACTTTGTCCAAGCAAATTCAGACATAGCTAGCCCTTGGTCTTGTTGCGGCCTCTTTCAAGAAGCCACCTAAGACCAAATTTCGATTCTGTGCTCATGGTAAAATGTATCATTGCACTTATCCACACTCCACTTCCAGAGCACTGTGTCAGCTGGATTTGGTCCACTCGGGCCTTCACGGTTCCCTCCAAGTCGAGTCCCTCAGACGTCGGGGTCGATATGTTCTCACCCTGGCTGATGAGTTCAGCCCGATGCGCTGGGTGCGTCGCTCTTACCCACCGCATCGGGCTATAAGGGTGACATCTCTTTTACCCACGGCCTCCATCACAAGAGCGATGCCACCCTTGCGGTCCGGTTGTGACTGGTAATGACTAAGTGTCCACCTCGTTACACCCTGCACATGTTTCTCTTAGATCGTGGTGGTGAGTTTGTACGCAAGATGGACACCTTCTTTACGAAGCATATTGTTTCTCACCAGCTCTCCGGCTTTACTATGCCATAGCAAAATAGTGTGTCTAAGCGCTGAAACCGCACCATGGAGGATGTGGTTTGTGTAATGCAATCTTAGAACGGTATTCCTGAGTCTTCTTCCTTTGTGGGCTTCTCCTACATGACGTGGGTGTGAAACCACCTACGGCATTATCCTCTTCCAGACCGTGCCATGTCAACGAGCTGTGGTTCGGCCATCATGAAGACCTTTGCCTCCCTCATATTTGGGAATCCCTAGCCTGCGTCTGGTACACCAAGAACCACTAGGGAACCAAGGTCTCACCTCGGGGTCAAATGTGTGCCTTTTTTGACATTTCCCTGCGATCAAAGGTCTGCCGCTTTTGGAATCCTACTCGCCAGCGTACCATTCAGGCTCGAGATGTCCTCTTTATTGAGGCTCTCACCTACCATGAGTGTCCAGCATTCTTTCGTTTTCTGCCAACCAAGTTCCCACCTGTGTGGCCTCCCAGCGGATGGAGGAGTCTAGACATGCGGATAGGTATTTCTGGACCTCCTCACATTGAATCCGGTCTCCATCCAATGGCGATACGTCCGTTTTGATTGTGCATCCAATGGCCTTGTAGGTCCCTTCTGGTGCACCTGATCCCGTGCCGGTGTTTGCCCCCCTAACACACACCTGGTCACGTCCCTCCGTCAGTCCCCCTGGCACACCTGATCGCGTGCCTGTGTGAGTACTCTCATGCACTCTTGCTTGCATCCCTGCATTAGTTCCCTTTGGCCAGCCAGGATGCTGGCTGGCCAGCTGCCTCACTGGACACCAGATCACAAGGTCATGCAGAAGATGCTGATGCGGTGGCGATGTGTGCTTGTACACCTGGAGCACTGACCCCAGTCGCTGATACTGCTGCTGTTGTGACTATTGTTGCTGCTAAGAGTGTTGTGGTGACAGCAGCAAGCAAGTGCGTGCAAATACACGTCCTGGTCTGCTACTGATGTTTCTGCTGCTGCTGCTTCTGTGACTACTGCTATTGCTGTTGTTGTTGTTGCTTGTACTTTGACTACTATTACTACTGCTACTAATGCTGCTGCTGTTGTTGCTAAGGGTTCTGTGGCGGTGGCACAACGCACGTGCGTTCAAGTGCGCATTCCATAGGACTGCTGCTGTGGTGATCTTTGCTGCTACCAACGTACGGGAGCGGTGGAGTTGTGGGTGCAGGGACACCATGGACTGCAACAAAGGTTGATGTGCCGGTACAGGTAGTGCAGAGGTACCTGCAGCAGGAGTGAATGCCATTGCTATGGTCGGCGTTTATGGCGCCAATGTGATGGCCATGGCTGAGGCACAGGTGCAGATGCACCACGTGCCGTGGTGCCACTGCTTTTGAGGTGTGTGCGGACGTAAGCCCACCACTGGTAGTGAGAGCCAATATTGAAGTGACTGTCGCTACCAAGTTTGAAGCCGCCGCGACGAATTTGGCAGCTGCAGCCATTACGCAAGTGCAGAGTTACTGCGGGGCGTGGCAATGGAGTGGCAATGCACAAGGGGAAAAAACAGACCCGATGTTGGGGCTGCCACCAAAGAGACGGAGGTGGTCGATCGGAGCGGCTCAAATGCCAGCTATGTGCTGTGGGCGAGCCTACTGCTGCAGATGTAGCAGCTATGACTGGTTCGATCTTTGTTGGGACAAGTAGACACAACGGCGGTGGACACGGCCCAGATCAAGAGTGGGATGGAGCGAGTCTCTTCCCGTCACAGGGATGTGTAGGCTTCCCTGCTCTGATACCAGTAGGTGGTGAAGGATACTAGGTTGTGAGGTGTGACATGCACGGAAGAGGATGCACACACGCCATGGAGTGGAGCAAAGGAACTCAACCTGAGAACAATCTAGCTCACAATAGAAATGAAAACCGGGTAACAGGGCAACGAGGTGATAGCGGCCGGTTGACCAGGCCACCCTAGCGAGGAACTCGACATGGGGCCCAAACACCATCCAAGGATTGAATCGGACCGGTCAGCGTGCGTGCCGCCGATGGTTTCTCACGCGCTGGAATAGCCCGGTCGTGTGGTCCCGAAGGATCAACAACCCAACATCACCAAATTAACTACCTAATCTAAGCATGCATGAGTAAATAAACAGTCAAACACATTTACCATGAGCGTATGTGGGTGCATGCCCCCTGCCATGTTCTGCTCCATGTTATGCTAATCAGGAACCACGCATGTTATGCTGATCACAACAATGAAGTTCTCAAACACATCCAAGTTGGATGCCATAGGCACCACTCTTGCACACGCCTGAGACGTCAATCGTGAATGATCCATTGTGTGTGCGCCGATGTTGCATCCGGTAGCTTACTTCAGTTTAATCATCTTCAGTGATAGTGCACATGTGCATATGCATCACTAGCCATTCGCCATGGGACGTATTTGCGCTATGTGCTTGTCAGTTGTCATTTCTCTCTGCATGCTAAAACTATTGAAGCTTATGAGACTCTGCTCGTCTCCCTAGCCCAACCCTGCTGTTTCTTGTACCTGCATGACATGCTATTGGATCAGCAAGGCTTGAAAGCTTAGACGAAGCTTTCAAGCATCTCCCCAAGAGATCCATAACCTTCAGTCAAACTTCTCACAAGGGCTGGGAGAGCATGCTGAACTAGCGTACTTAATTCAAGTGACCTCCCTCCCACCAACCTACGTATGATGCACTCAAAATCCTTTTGACCAGACTCCATTTTCGATGCCAACTGTTACAATGCACAGAGCAGAAGATACCGCACCTGTCCATGGGCTCAATGAAGTGGGGTTCAGTTTCCAAAAGAGTGGAGAGACAAGGTGGTGGAGGGGGGGGTGATATTGTGTACATAGCTGACTGTGACCTCTCGGCTTACGTTCACTTCCTTGCAAACTCATGATGAGGCAGAGGATACACAAGAATATGGTAGCAAACACAAGTTCGGCAGCATTTCCACTCGTCCATTGCCACCTACGTGCTTGTTTCCTTGCCGGCAGCATCGCCTCAGCTCCATTCAGCAGTTACTTGAGGCTTACGTTGTTGCTTCAAGTTGACCTAGCTTTGTCCGAAATTCCTCACTAATGTGTTATGATTTTCTTGTTCCTAAACCCAGGTTATTCGTAGTTGTGCATTTGTGGTCAATAGAACTGGCCTGTTCCAGGCCGAAACTCGTACCAAGGCTAGTGGAGTGTTTGTTTTTGGGTCTTGAGAGAATTTCTCCCTCGAGTTTAGAGGAGAGCCAGTGAGCCATGCTCGCCGGCCGCTGGGTGAGCTTGACTAGAGAGACTCACATGTAGGCTTCCTCTCACTCGCTGCTTCTCCAATTACTGTCAGCACACACCTCCATTTTGCCTCCCATCTGTCTCATTCTGGCTACAGTGTCATGTTCCACTTATGGGAATGAGGAAAGATGTGCATGGTTTGACTGTTTTGGTATCAGAGTAGATGAGCCAGAGCTCATCGTGCTGTGCATGAGAAGAGTAGAAAGGTCCTGGGAGGGCCCGCCGAGCAGCAGCTGCAACGGCGGCTGCGCGAACTAGCAGCTGCAGTGGCATCTGCATGGGGAACCAGCTGTGTGGAGCAGCAGCTGCACAGAGCAACAGCTGCAATGGTAGCTGCGCGGAGTAGCAGCTGCAGTGGCGGTGGCAGACAACAGCAAGCGGCAGTAGCAGCCAGTGGCTATAACAGCGGGCAGCAGTCGCAGCGGCGGCTGCTGTAGCCACAGTAACGGCGGCAGCTTTGCATAGCAGTAGTTGCAGTGGTGGTGGAACACAGTAGTGGCAGCAGCAGCAGCGAACGGCTGCAACAGCGGGCAGCAGCTGTAGCGGCGGCTGCTGCAGCTATAGTAGTGGCGGCTGCCGCCGTTGTAGTAGAGGCGAAAGCTACGCGGACTAGCAGCTGCAACAGCGGCGGCATGCAGTAGCAAACAGTAGCAGCAGCAAATGGCTGCAGCAGTGGGCAGCAGCTACAGCAGGGGTGTAAAAGTGGGCTGCAACATCAGCCAGTCGCAATGGTAGGAACCGCGGCCTTGCAACAGCAGCACCAGGTCCTAAGAGGACCCACCACTGCGTCAGTAGTATCGGCAACTTCAGCAGTGGCACCACCAACGTGCGCAACAGCCGAAGTTGAGGTGGATTGAGGCCACTTTCGTTGAGCACAATGACAGTAGTAGCAACAGCAGCAGCAGCAGCATTCAAAAGTAGCAATCTACATTCGATGTCTCCTGGTATTCCCCTCTCCCTTGCTGGCTGGGCTCCCCTCTTCTCCTGGGTTGGGTTGGGGTGGTTCATGTAACCACAGGTGCTCCATGGCATTCTCAGATTTCCCACGCTCACGGGCGGGAGAAACGCTGCCAGGCTGAAAAAGGCCTCCACACACATTTCCACGCCCACAAGGGTGGGGCAAATGCTGCAGAATTTTCAAAGTGTCTGCCACCCAATGACAGTGCTAGCAACAGCGGCACACACTCCCAGCATCTTGTGTAACAATGCCCAAGGACGCATCGACCGGAGTCAGCAGTGCAAGCTCCATCATGGATGCTGGGGTTCCTGCCTCCGGCATGGTTGGAGGCACAACAAGAACAAGGCGGGATGAATCCCCGTCTAGCCCAGGCTCGCTAGCATGCAGCCTACACGAACTGCGTGAGTAGCAGGCTCAGCAGGCTGAACAGACAGCTAAGCAGATGGCTGATCTGTTCAAGCTGTTTCGGGACGCATTCCAGCCACAGCAATAGCACTAGAACTAGTAGCAATAGCACGAGGGTCAGCAAAAGTTTCTTTGTGATGCAGTGTGTAAGGGTAAGATGACAGTCGAGGGTACAGTTGCTGCTGAAATTAATGCAGCTTTGGGGGTGTTTGATTCTGAGCCGTTCAACGATCCTCCTGAGTCCAACTCAAATTCCAGTGACAAGGAAGACATGCTATAAATGCGCCTAGCACAGTCAAAAAAATAGTTTCAGGCTCGCTTAGCGCACAAAGCAGCATCAAGCGGTGAAGCAGACCCAAGCGGCACTGTTAGGGCAACCACAGACCCAGCTTCCTTAGAGGACCAGATGCTCCACATGCGCCTGGGGCTGGGGGAAGACATCCCGTCTCCGTCATCCAAGCAAGGTGCCCCGACAGCTCTGTCACCGGCAAAACCCCCCAAGTGGATTAAGACTGAACCCCACGCCTACCAGCAGGAGGAAATCTATACCACCTGGGAGCCTTGGTTCTGCATGTGGGCAGTCAGCGAGGGGTTGTACCCGCACTATACCAACCAATGTCAGACCACTGATCCCTAGCAGACCACAACCACCGTTTGTGCTGCCTATGATCTTCTCAAGGCCGTCTTAGAGGAGTGCACGCTTGACTTCGATCCATACCTTGGTGATACCCACACCAGTGCCTGGAAGCTGGCCACCACTCTCTTCGAAGGCACGACCATGGAAACAACATCACAATGCCTCTCAGACTTCCTACGCCAGGGTCCACAGGAGACACCGGCTGACTTTTGGCGGCGGCCAATGCGGCTATCCAGGGCCCTAGCAAAGAATGGGCCGGGTCAACTCATGGCGTTCAACACCAACAGGATTAGTGTTGGACATGAGTAGGCCAAGACTTCTGAAAATTTCAGCCTGAAAGTCTCCAGGAGATGGCCGACAGAGGTTTGCTGCTGTCCTGGGCCATTGAGCACCTTCTACATGTATCAGGAGTTGGAACAACTAATGACGCCCCCCATGGTGCGTCAGCCGCAAAAGTCACTACAGTCCAGGCAGCAGGCACCTTCTCCCCATCCTCTCGCCAGTCGTCGCAGTCGACGACGGCACCTGCAGCAGCAACTAGCACAGCTGGGACAGTCCAAGGGAAGAAGGGGAAGAACAACAAGAGGGATGGCAAGGATGGTAAGGAACAGGAGATTTCAAAGCCCACCCGCAGATGACAATGGGAGTGCTACAATTGTGGGGGAGCGCACCGCCATGCAAAGTGCAAGCTCCCCAAGAACTAGAAAAAAAAAAAGGCTTGCAACAGGTGTTCCAACAGCGTGAGCATACCTCTGCACACTCCACTATAGCGATGGACACGTAGCCACAGTCGGTACCAGCGATCTGTCATCTTTGGAGTAGTAGCTCGTGACGCAGGCACGTGACATCCCTGAGCTCCGCCAGCTCCTACAGCTCGTCACTCCTGGAGGTGCGACTGCATTGACTAAGCCAATGGATCACAATGCTGAGTCTTTCGTGTCCGTGACGTGCAGTCGGGATGGTGGCGGTGGAGCACAGGGCGCTGTTGAGTCTATGGAGTCGTTTGTTGGACGTGATGATGCTGGTCTGTCCACTGTATTTGCCGTTGTTTGCACAAGTCTCGGTGACCTATTGTGGCTTGATGAGTCACAAGCACATGTCGCCTCCATAGTTCAGCAGTCATCTACTGAGCAACCTGTGTCCCGTGCCTGCACCATAGGTAGCTGTTTAATCAGTTTGCCACAATGTGATTCACGTGCCACCCATCACATGACATGTCGCCACCGTGATTTCTTGGTGCTTAGTCCTGTTGGCTCTGTACGGTCTGTGCGTACGGCTGCTAGGCATGAGGTTTATATTCAGGGTGAAAGTGTGGTGCAATTCCATGGGCCATCAGGGCTGCTCTACATCTCAAATGTGTTGTATTTTCGTGATTTAGAACTCACCCTGCAGTCTGAACGTTCCTGCATGCGGATGGGTCTCAGTGTCGCATTCACAAGTGAGGATGCCACTGTCTATGTTTGTGTTACTAGTGAAGTTGTGCTCCGTGGCAAGGCAGTTGGAAACTTGTATCACGTCGCCTTCTGCCTTATGTTCACCACCATCAATACATCCCCTACTGTACAAGTGTTTTTGACGGGCACGTTGTCGCCTTAGCACCAACGTCTACTACACAGACGCTTATGCCATGCGCACTTCATTTATGGTTAATCACCCCAAACACATACATGATGTAAACAGTGTACATTGAAAGACCACACTTCCGAAAGGATCTAAGAACCTTCATCGCAAATGTAACACAATTTCTGCGTTTGATCTCTTCATGATGGAACACAATGGAACACGTGTTTGAGAAGGTGAGAACGTTCTTAGAAATTACTTATGTTGAACAATATTAAAAACAAATAATCAGAAAATGGTTATATTACTCACATCAACTTTACAGATGTAAATGACATAAAATATGCCATATCACATAAATGGCTAGGACGTCACTTGTACTCCAAACCAATATGTGCTTCAGAACGTAGTCATTGGCTACAACGTCCAGTGTTTTTATCTAGGTTCAGCACTGCGCATAAGCAGCACTTTTATCGTCGCTCGAGCAAAATTCGGGCTGTCGCTTGTGCGACAGCTGGCATGGAATTCTATCAAATGTTGAGCAATCACGCGCTCGCTACTTAAAGGCAAATTACGAGGATTCGTTCTTGTTTCGACATCGTTCGTACGCAAGTGTAGCACGGTCGATCGAGTGTCAACAATCGTTAGTAGTGCATCACCAATCAATTTTTTTCTTTCGGAAAACGTCAATGCACAAATTCTTCTTTCGCGCCCCCCTCCCCTTTACTTCCCAACGTGGAAGTGAATTCGGATAGTGTATTTGGGATTGTTGCTGTGGAAGTATAAAAAACATAGACTTCGGAGTTGGACCGAGGCTATGAGATTGAAAAGTCATTGGAAACTGTCCATTTCTACATCATGCGCAAATAGGACTCTCGCCTACGGCCGCGCAACACAATTTACAGCTCAAGGGATGGGGGACCCCATTAAGCGATGGCCAGAATCCACAATACAGTCCCCGTTTGTTTACCAGTTCCGTGTGGCTGCCATGCGGACGGGATAGCTATAGGGGCTTGTTCCAGATCGTTTTGTCGAACTTCTTTGCCGACAGGTTTGCAACCAAACCTTTCAATGTCGTCGGTTTTTGACATTGATGAATTTGGAAACTTGGTTCGTGATGATATTTTACAAGTGAATTCACTAGTTCATTATTCTTGACGTCCATCAGCTACATTACATGCTACACTCGGCCAATACATTTCTCACTTTGTGGAGGGGGGTCCAACATACTTGCCCCCCCCCCCCCCCCCGAAACGGAAATGTATTGCCGACGTGCATCTAGGAGTGTCGCGGATGGGAGTAGTAAAGAATACACTGGTGTTTATGCTGAGATAAATAGGCGTATGAATTGTTCAATACATTAGCGCACGAGTTTCCCGGCATTCACGATACACTCCCCACTATAATGACCCAATACATTCATACTCTGGGGGGGGACGGCTGCAGGGGTCTGTCGAGTTTCATTGACTCTTGCCTTTTGCACCAATGAGTTTGCAATCAAACCTTCAAACATTGTCGTCATCGTCGATTGGTTACATCGACGACTTCTAAAAATTGGTTCGACATCGGAACATACTGTAGTATATTCCTCTCAAAGACACCAGAGTATTCTTTTTGCTGTCCACCAGCTACACTTCAAGCCACAATCGACCAATACACTTTCCAGTCTTGGGGGGGGGGGGGGGGGGGGGGAGGAGTCCATCAATTGGATTTCCTGCCCATGCCCCCCCCCTCTCCCCCCGAAAGTCCAAAGTGTATTGACGAGGTGTATTGGGGAGTGTAGCTAGGGAATGGTAAGAAAAATATAGTATTGATCGTGCTAGAGATAATTGTCCAAACGGACGTCGCCTCTCGATAATGCACTAGACTAGTGAACACGTTTCTGGGCTTTCACGATACACTACCCGCTACACCCTAGCAATGCAATATGCATTTGGGGGGTGTGTGACTCCGAATGATGGGGAATCACGTTCTAGCTATTTTTCCGTATAGGCCATCGTGTACCGAAGAGACCGGCTATAACTACTACGGTCTGGCTGACCCCAAGTAGAATATCCAAAATAGCACTTACATACGACTTCGTCCAGAAATAAGCTTTAAAATAGGTAAGAAGTATTCATTAGTTTCAAAACGCTTTAAGACGAAGGAATTTCTAATCATGGAATAATTTATTCTCTAATGTTACTCTTACGACCAAGTGGATGACATGAGTGTTACGTTCCAAGCAATTTCTTGGAAGGTACTCCTTAGTACGTACTTGATACATTATGTAGCGTATAAAAATGGCATGATTAACCATACCTTGTGCACTTGGATGTTGTTGAATGTCTGCTTCAAACCTGACCCGTGCTCGGTCTTGAAGCAGCGTCCTTTGAGGGGCCTCCCAAACTGATTGCTTGTAATGTGCTCAAAGCAACATACACAGTGCTACATACCCTCTGTCCGACTCAATGGCTCTATAACCCCTCAATTTGGTTCACTCCGATCTTCTAGGACCCCTCCTCCTGGATTTCCAGGATGACACAATGCGATACGTCCTGACGATCAAGGACGGCTTCACCCGCACCTGGGTCTTCAGCCTATGCCTAAAAATAGGTGCTACACTCGGTGTATGCACGTGGCTCGTTATGGCTGAGCGTCACTCCCGACATATCCTCCAGAACTTCTACTCTGATTGGGGCGGTGAGTTCATGGGAAACCTCGACCAATACTTTGCCGAAGTAGGGGTGTTTAACAACCTCTCCGCCCCTGCCACGCTCCAGCAGAACATCGTGTCTAAATGCTGGAACCGTGCCATGGAGGATGCGGTTCGCTCAATGCGGGTGGACAGCGGCATGCCGGAAGCATTCGTCTTTGAGGACATGGGCCTACATGACATGGGCCTCGAACCGGATACCTCATGGCCCCCTCCAGAAAACACACACCCTATACCAGCTGTGGTATGGACGTCATACGGACCTCCATCTTGTGCGTGTGTGGGGGTCTCTTGCCTACGTCTGGTTCACACCAGAACAACAAGGCTCTAGGTTCTCCCCTCGCGGCCGTGTCTGGATGTTTGTGGGTGTGGCTTCACGCTCCAAGGCCTGGCGCTTCTCGAACCCCAGTCGACGGCACATTGTAGAGCCTAGGGACGCACTGTTCTTTGAGCGTCTCTCTTTCTATGACCTGCTCGTCGGTGGCATCCAGTAGTTGCACTCGCCTGGGTGTGGTACAATACCTCGCATAAGGGAGGGTGGGCTGACCGATGACGTTGTTCCGGTCCCACTGAGTGCTAGTGGTCCGTTCCACCCACCAGCTACATCGTCTACACCGCACGTGTCATCTGCATCGCCCGTCTCGCCTGTGTCTCCTGTGTCGCCCGCCCTCCCTGCGTTATCGATGCCTACGTCACCTGCTATGTCACCAGTGCCGTCCGCGTCACCCGTAGTTGTGTCACCAGCAATTCACCTGTATCTTCTACGTCATCTACACTAGCTATGTCATCCGCACTACTAGTCACATCGCCTGTGTCGTCCCCGTCCTCCATGTCCTCCGTCGACGCGCCATCACCACTTAACGCATTGTCAATCTTATTTTTGGCTAAAGTGTGTTCACTGTCCGTTCCAGCTGCATCACCCCCAGAGCCCTACCAACGAGGTGAGGGCAGGCGGCTCCATCCACATCTTGCTCGCAGTATGCGCAGTAAGGACCCCGGCATGAGGGCCTTAGGCCTCAGTGCTCAGGGGCTCACCTAAGTCCACCCCTGCTGCAATAGAGGTCTCGCACTCCTTGCTCACGAGCGCCGACATCCGGCCGACTCTAGGAGTCTACCGACACTGTAGGTCACTGTGGGTCCTCCGTCTGTGGCATATGCCTTGGCCACACGCAATGGAGTTGCAACTGCCCTAGACCCTAGTGTGGTGGGCATGACGCAAGACCCCAACACGCTTCATCAGGCTTTGGCTAGGCCCAATGCGACACTCCAGCACGTGCGAGGCTGAGCTGGCGGCCATCGATAAACATGTTCACGACCTTGTAGACCTAACGCGAGGACGGAAGGCCGTCTAGGCCAAGTGGGTCTTGCAAAAGAAGCTGAATTTGGACTCCTCAGTCAACCGCTACAAAGCACTACTGACTACGAAGAGATTCTCTCGGGTGGAAGGCATCGACTTTACTGAGACCTTTGTACCAGTCGGTCGCATGACCATGGCCTTGGGCCTACTGTTTCAGGTGGCTTAGCACGACTGTGAGCTCAATCAGATGAGCGTCAACAACACGTTCCTTTCATGGAAACCTGGACGAAGAGATCTACATGGTCCAGCCCCCAAGTTTCGAGGATGGCCGTGGCCGTGTGTACCGGCTACAAAAGGCCCTGTATGGCCTGAAGCAGTGGCCTCAATGCTGACGAAGGAGATCACCAGCACGCTTCTGCGAGCCAGCTATGTCCAGAGCGCGGGGGACCCATCGCTCTTCCGATCCCAACCATCCTGGTCTACGTCGACGGCCTTCTAATCGCTTCACCCGATCTGAAGGTTGTCGAAGCGGCCAAGGGTGTGCTACAGAAGACATACAAAATGAAAGACCTGGGAGAGGCAACAGTGTTCCTAGGCATGCAGATTATGGGTGATCGCGCTTGTCGGACGCTCCTAGTCCATTAGCGCGGTATGCTCTCACTCTCGAGGAGCATTTTGCTGAGCCACTCCGTGTCGTGCGCACGTCATCCACCCCCATCACCCCCGATGGGCAAGACACTCTGAAGGTCGACGACCCACCAAAGTTGGGGGAGCCAATCTACGTGACCTTGTACTTGCGAGTCATCGGGTCACTCATGTACCTGGCCATGACGACACGACCGGACATCGCCTTCACTGTCAACCTGCTTGCGTAGTTCTCGCAAGCTTCGCACAGGCGGGTTCTTGAGACTGCCATCCGGTGCATGTCGGTACATTGTTTCCACCGCCCGCATCGGCCTTCACTACTGCGGGTAAGCCTCCGTGGTCCTCGACGGATACACGGACAGTGAGTGGGCATGGAGCCCGGACGACAAGAGCCGCACCGGCTACATATTCTTCATTGGCGGAACTGCTGTCTCGTGGCGTAGTGGCAAACAAGACTACATAGCTTGCAGTCTTGCAGAAGTAGAGTGCATAGCTTTGGGCACTAGTGCGACCGAGAGTGTGGTTGGTACATCTGTTGCGTGAGCTCCATCAGTCCATGCCCCCTGTTGTGCTTCGGTACGACAATCAGAGCACAAAGGCCATTGCAGAGAACTCCGGTGTGTTCCATGCATGCACGAAGCACATCAACTTCGAGTACCACTACATTCAAGATTTGGTGGATCGATGTGAGATTCAAGTTGTGTGGGTCAAAATGTCTCACAGCGTGCCTATTTTCTAACAAAGGCCATCAGCCGCACGAAGTTCCTTGCGGCTACACATTCTGTGGGATTGCACCCTGCCTGTACTGTGGACTGACCTCTCCCCTATATCTGTTGTCGTGTACCTTCGTTGTCTTGTGCCGTTGCTCGCATCTGTGCCCGTATGCCTATGAACTAGTTCGTCGTGGGGTCATGAGGGAGTGATATTGTGTACATAGCTGACTATGACCTCTCGGCTTACGTTCACTGCCGTGCAGTGAAGACTTCTCATGAGGCAGAGGGTGCAGAAGACTGGAGGAGCAAACACAAGTTCGGCAGCATTGCCACTCGTCCATTGCCACCTACATGTTTGCTTCCTTCCTGACGGCATCGCCTCCACTCCATGTGGCAGTTACTTGAAGCTTACTTTGTGTAGTTACTAGTGTGACACTTTGCTAGCCAGTGATTCACAAGGCGGGTGATGGCAAAGCATGAGAGGCGCCATGGATGCGGTAAGCTTTGCCTTAGAATCTTGCCACACTTCACAAAGACAAGTGAGAGGAGGGGGAGCGAGCGAGCCTAGAGCCGGTGAGCACTCACCCACCTCGAGCGACGAGCTCGAGTGGATGAGTGCCGCCACTCGGGGGTCGAGCCCGACCACTCGGAATAAACCGGTGGCGGCTTCTCACCGATGCACGGTTAGAACCGGCACGGTGGCCCCCTGATGATCAGCACCCGGGAAATATGCAACTCCCCCTCCACATGCAAGGCAAGGCAATATGAGATAGGGCACGGCAGTGAGAGTGTACGAGCCCAGGTATCTACCGCATCACTAAGAGTCATGTAGAGAGTCAGAAAGATTCATGTAATGGTTTTGGCGATGCCAAAGGGTATTCCTGGGTCCAGCAGCAGAGACAGCTTGATGGCGTCAGCGGCTCCGACCATGATAGTCACATTGGACGCTCTCCCAGGATGAACCATTGTCATTTAATCTGTACAGGGTGTGTGCATGGTGTGAGAGGCAAGAGGGCACAGAGTTGTGAGTGGCCAACGAACTTTAACACTCCCCCATGACCCGCAGACAAGCAATCCACACACACATGAAAGGATCACAAGAGATGACCACACGAGATGAGGAGAATCGACAACACTGACTTTCAACCGGGATCGTGCTGACTGATGAGACCCACAGAGTGAACAGCACTTTTGAAGACATTGCGATTGAGTGCCTTAGTGAGAAAGTCAGCTCTCTGTGACCGTGTGTCCACCCACGCGACGCGAACAATGTCGGCAGCGATGCATTCACGAACAAAGTGGTGCTCAACATTGATGTGCTTGGTGCGTGAGTGGTGCATGCCGATGTTTTCAGCAATGGCTTTTGTGCTTTGGTTGTCACAGTGCAGAGTGATGCAGCGGATGGGAACACGTAGTTGTTGCAGCAGACGGCACAACCAAACAGCCTCACAAGTGCCTGCACCCAATGCCACATACTCAGCCTCAGCGGTGCTGCGTGCCACACATCCTTGCTTGCCACTCTTCCAGGAAACAGCAGTCCCTCCAACCAGAAAGATGTACCCCGTGCGACTGCGAGCATCAGAACCATGCGCCCAGTCACTGTCTGTGAAGCCGTCGACCACCACGGAGGGCTGTGCACGAAAGCATAGTCCAACACGGGGGGTGGAGAGAACATACCGCACCACTCGCAATGCTGCCTCGAGGTGGCGCTCGCGAGGGCACTGAGAGAACTGTGATAGGAAGTTCACGGCAAAGGCTACATCTGCACGCGTGGTAGTAGCAAGGTACATGAGAGAGCCAATGACACGCAGGTAGTCTGTGACATCAACCGGCTCCCCCAGGGTTGAGAGGTCCTGTGACTTGAGTAGGGACTGGCCAGCTGGAGTCATGGGCGTGGACGCTGTGGGGATAGAGACGAGGAGTGGTGTGAAGCGCTCCCCCAGGCTGCGTATGTACGCAGCCTGATGCACATGCAATACGCGATGTGCACGGTCGCGCTCCAGCTCCATGCCTAGAAAGACACGAGCTGGGCCAAGATCCTTCATTTTGTATGCTGCTTGCAGCAAGGACTTAGCGGCTTTCACTGATGCAGCATCGGGAGAGGCAATTAGGAGGTCATCCACGTAGACGAG